>RJWH01011699.1:0-11131 GCA_004363575.1 Solenodon paradoxus | reverse complement strand
TGCCCCATCCATCCTCCATCCATCTTCCCACCCATCCTCCATACATCCTCCCATGCATCCCTCATCCATCCTCATCCATCCCTCATCCACCCCGCTCCATCTTCCCTCCATCCTCCCTCCACCCTCCCATCTATCTCCTGTCTGAGAAAACCAAGGCTCAGGTGACACAATTTATCCAAGATGACACAACTCTTAAATGGCACAGTCCCAGTGTCTGTCCCCACAGCACACCAGCCTAACCACTGCGTCACACAGCCCACTGGCCATCCTTCCAATCATGTCCCCATCTCTCCTTCTCCGGAGTCCACCCCAGCCATCTCTCCCTGGAAGGCCTGGCCACTCGTAGGGAGCTTCCTTCCCCATCCACCTGCCCCCGCCCAGCGCCCACCGCCACAGCCCAGGGACATCACCAGGGCCAGCTCACTGGGCCCTGCTGTCTGATGCGCCTTGGGGAACACAGATAATTTTAACAATAGCCGTGGGACAAAGATAAATCTGTCCTTTTTCCCTCCGTGGGGGGAGGAAGGGTGTGCGTGTGCACATGTGTGCATGCGCGTGTGTATATATGCGCACACGTCACTCAGCATCAAAGGGCAGAAAGCTGTGACTCAGGTGTCACTCGGCCTCGCGTCCGACTCCTGTGGGCCCAGAGGCCCAGAGGCCCAGACTCCTGGCAGCCCTCACCTGTCTGCTAGCGACCTTTCACCTGTCTTGGGAGGCTGGTGAGCAGAGAAGGGAGGATTGGAGTCTGGCCACTGACAAGCCAGGAGCCCTTGGGCAGCTAACGCTCCTGTGGCCTTTGACTACCTCCCCTGTCAATGGGCCAGCAGGCCAGGAGGCCAAAGGAGGGACAGGCACACAGCTGGTGCCTGGCCTGTGTGTCCCCAGAGAGAGGCTGACCCCCCCAGTGCAGAGGGGCTGATGAACCAGGGCCCGGGGTCCCATCCCTCTCTGTGGGCCCGCCTCAGAGTCTGCGGTCCTGTGGGGTGTGAAGCCTCTGGAAATTCTTCCCGTCCCTCTCCATCCCCCCCACGGTCCTCTTCCTTCCAAGGCAGGATCCGGCCTCTTGAAATTCTGCACACTAATAAAATTGTAACTAATTTACATCCGAGATGGGGAGTGAGTGGCAGTGTTGTCATGGAGACCATCTCCAGGGCCCGCTGCCTCCGCCTCTCTGTGCAGGAGAGATCAAGAGATTCTCCCTGAGCTCGGCAACGGGGCCAGGCCCGTGCCTCCGGGCACCGGCCCTCTTCCCCCGCCCTGGGCAGGCCATTGGGAACAGGGGCAGGCACCCTCCAACACACGCGAGTGTGCCATCCCGAGTGGGCTGGGCGTCTGTCCCTGACTCTGCCTCCCTCACCCGTGGGCGGTGCTGGCTTTTCCCACTTCAGCTGTTGGCCCAGAGGCACATGAGGCCCTTTCTTCTGGCACAGCCACCGTGGCACTCGAACGGGGCACGATTTCCAGGAGACAGCTGAGCAGTAGAGCCCGGAGCTTCCCTCAGACCCTCTGAGGTCCACTGAGACACATCCCACCTTGGACCCCAAGGATCCAAGATGAGGCAAGGCGCCCCTGGCTTCACAGGGCTTGCCTGCTGGGGACGGTGTCAGAACAATTCAGCAGAAGCCCTGCCAGCGCTATGCTCAGTCCCTCCCGCCAGCTCACTCAAACTTCAAAGCAACCCAATGCAAAGGTTGATATTTTCATTCCCATGCTGCCAACAGTAAAAAAGGTCTGAGAAGATGGGGGGCATCACCCCAGGTCAGACTCCTACTACGTGCAGAGGCCAGAACAAAAGTGAATGCTCTTGATTCTAATTCCCTCAAAGCTGAGATACTATATACGCCACTAGAGAAGCCACCAAAGAAAATCACAGGAACGAAGCAGAGTCCAGGGAACCAGACAGGGCAGCGAGAGCACAGAGGTGCGCTCAGCAGTCCTGGAATCTGAATCGGGTTTTGAGGGATGAATAGGAGCTCCCTAAAGGGGCAAATGGGAGAGGAGCTTTCCAGCAGAAGGAATATGGACAAAGACAGAGGCAGGAAACAGCCTGATGGATCCAAAGACCCTAAGTTGAATGCTGGAGGATAATGTGGAGAAGGGAGGGGTCAGCAGGGGTCCCACAGGCAGAAGGGCTCTCCCAGCTAGACCCCCCTGGAGCTCATCCTACTGACAGGGTAAAAAGCAGGCCCGCCCTTGGCATCTGTGGGATGCAGGACAAGAGCACAACTGGAGGCTCCTGCATCAAAGGTCTAGGCATTTACAAGGCAGCCACCTGGCTAGAAAACAGTAACGGAGCACCACTTCTAGCCGCCTTCCTTGAACACACCTTTGCAATGCTCCGGAAGGCCAGTGCACGTTTATTTCTCTGCATCCTCAAATTCTGAGCCAGAATGTGAAGTGCGAGTAGAGCAGGGCCCTTGAGAAATGCAGCTGCCAAGGCCCCATCCAGACCAGGGGCTCACACACGCAAGCGGGGTGTCCCCTCTGACAACGTGTCACAGCTGTCCCGGTAACTGTGAATGAAAAGCCAGACAAGCTCCAGCCGAAGGCAGTGGGGGTCTGAGGTGGATGGGGCGCGGGATGGTATGTGTGTGCTAGAAAGACAGCCCAGCTACTGGGCAAGGGCAGGGAGAGAGGAGAGGGGCAGGCACAGGGAGCCAGGTGAGGGGTGGGTGGCTGAACCTGCAGGGACAGTGGCAGCCTGCCAGTTTGAGATTCAGGGCCTGCATCAGGCAGGGCCTGCTGCTGAGATGTTCAGAGGTGACTAGGGTCCCAGCTGGTTCCTCTGGAATCATAAAGTCCCATCAGGCTGCTGGAGGTCTGGCCACTGGGCAGACTTCATTAGGCTAGATCTTGCTCCCCTCTGCCTGACCCCTGCCTCCCTGGGGCCCCTTCAGCGTCACACTGAGGGTCAACTCAAGGCTATGGGGGGGCCACAGAATGAAAAGCTGGTCCTCACCCCCACCCCCACCCCCACCTCCCTAGGAGCCTGAGCAAACAGCGCTTCTCACAGTGCAGAGGTGGGTGTGGCCAGGCAGGGTGGGGAGGGGACCGGGCTCCCCGCGGCGGTGGGGCTTTGGTTCCATCGCTGGTAAGCGGGTCCTCTCACCTTCCACACCCGGGTACCCTGTGCAGAAAACATCTTGAGAACTAAGCTAAGAGCCGTGAAAGCCGCAGCAGCCAGTCTTCCCATTGATTGGGCCCGTATAACCTGCCACTCACCCAGTCGCCCAGCAAGAAAGTGGCAGAGGGGGGGTCTTGTGGTGCCCCCAGTCCTGAGCTGAAAGCCAGTTCTCTTTTCTCGCAGCAGAGAGGGGTTATACCTCAGCGCCTGGCCTCAGAGTGCTCACGTCTCTGTGGAGCGGAGCTTGCTCTAGATGCCATCTGCATGCATCTAGAAAACTCCAGAGGGACCTTGTATCTCTAGAAGGCGACGTTGCCAAATGCCAGCTTTTCAGACCTTGTGGGACTAAAGAGTATTTATCAGCAGCAGGAGTTCAAGGCGGAGAGCTCACAGGAGCCCCTGGGAAGCAGGACTTGAGCTGAATGCTGAAGCAGCAGCCCCCTTAGAGCCGGAGAGGAGAAATGCAGAGGGCATTGTAAGCAGGGCTGCAGCCTGGGACAAGGGAAGGCACTGGGGCGAGGAACAGGGCAGCAGGAGGGACAGGAGGCAGGAGCTGAAGGGCAGGGATGGGTGGACACAGAGCTGTCCCAGCTGGCACACGCCCTCACACTCGGGACTGTCGGGATATGATGCGGGGCCTGGGGGCGCCAGCGTGGTCAAGCCGGGTGTGTCTCCCCAGGACGGGGGGTAGGTTGGTGAGTTCCCAAGAACAGGAGCTATCCAAGAGGAGGTGTCATCATGAGGCGGACTGAGGGGGGCTCTCGGGAGAATGGAAGTCTCTGGTCTCCCCAGAATCCTGGGAGAAAAGCTCCCACATCCTACACCCTGGCTCGGAGCACAGAACCAGGTGGCAGCAGCCGACATTCAGCCGTGAGCTTGGCCTGGCCATCCCCTGCCTGCCTCTAGCAGCGATGGACACCCTAGTCAAATCTCATTCTCCCCGTTACTGTGTGACCTTCGGCAAGGTTCTTAACCTCTGCGTCTGTACCCAGAGAGTGGACCTAAAAATGCCAGCCCTGAAAATGCGCTGATCTCTTCAGGACTCAGTCACACAGCACAACAGTCAGGTCTGGACACGTGGGTCCCCTCGCTCCTGTTCTCGAGCCCACGACAGGTCAGGTGTGGCCATAGAAGGTTCTCGCTTGGCTTACCCTTTGTGCTGGCATCGCTCACACCACTTCTCTGTCCTCGGACGGTGGAGCCGGGCTGACGGTCGAGAATCCCACACGAGACCAGTGTGGCTGCTGGTGGCCTTTATTCTCACCCTGCTAATCTGTTATCGTTTTTGTACAAGATGTGAAATTGAGTTTCTTTTTTTTTTTTAAGATGCAGCAGGGATGAAGGTGAACAGGCAGGCAGGAAGAGAGGAGGATGAAGCATTTATTTTATTTAGATGTTCACATTGGTTTTTCCCCTAACATGGGTGCAAATCCGGGTCCTTGGGATGTATGTGACCTGCGCTCCCTTGGAGGCAGCGGACCAAACCCTTCTCCACCACGGCACACAGTTTCATTTTTAAACAAAACCAATGTCCAATTGTTCTAAAGTATCTATTGAAAAAAGTGTCCTTTGTCCTTTGAATAGTACGCGTCTTGACTCCCTATCTTCTAACCTTACTGACCTGGTCCTCTGTGCCTTCTGCTCATTTAGTTCACAAATGCTGAGGGACACATCCACAAATACTGACTGCTCATATGTGGAAGAAAAAAAAATACCCTGACCTTTGCCTCACACCACATACAAAAGAATCCGCTTATAATGAATCATAGACGTAAATGTAAGATCTATAACTACAACTTTTAGAAACAGGTCAACATGTTTAGAAGTTGGTGTTAGGCAAAGAGTTCTCAGCAAAGCAAAAAAGTACACTTCATAAAAGATGAAATTGATCAATTTCCCTTCACCCAAATTAAATGCTTTGGCTCTAGGAGAGAAACTAGGCAGAGAATGAAAAAACAAGCCACAGATGGTGAGAAAATATTCACTAATCACACATCTGATAAAGGACTTGAATCCACAATATATAAAGAACCATCAAAATTCAACAATTAGAAAGCAGTATAAAACTGGACAAAAGATTTGTAGAGACCCTTCATCAGAGAAGACAGAGCACATGAAAAGAAAGTCGATATTGTTAGTCATCACGACGAAAACAATGAAATAGCATTCCACACCCACGTGGCTGGCTTACCTTTCAAATGCTGACAACATTGAGTGCTGATGAGCACGCAGAGCGACCGGAAATCACACATCATGGATGAGAATGCATAGCTGCATGACCACTCCTAAAAAGAGTGTGTAAGTCTTAAGTTCACCACACACTTCCACACCTGGACGTTTGTTCCAGAGACATGAAAACTTAGGTCCATGCAGACAGATGTGTGTATTCATAGACTCGGAAGCAGAAATGTAACAGCAATTCTATCCGTAAACGTCCCGAACTGGAAACAACCCATGCGCCCTTCGACGGGTGAATGGATAGCCAAGCAGGGGTACAGCCACACCGTGGGCTCGTCCTCAGCAATAAAAAGGAGCACACTACTGCTACACATAACCACTTGGGTGGATCGCCAGGCCATTAGGCTGAGTGAAGAAGGCCACTGTCAAAAGGTCACATACAGGCGTGCACTGAGGGAGCAGAGGTTGGGCGCCGTCCACATGCATCCGAAGGACCCGGGTTCACAACCCAAAGTTAGGAGGAAAAACCAAGATGAACAACTAAATAAAATGAAATGCTTTTCTTCCTTTCTCTGCCTGCCTTCCTGCCTCTGCTCACCTTCATTCCTTCCTGCACCTTTCCTTCAAAGAAAAAAAATCACCTACCACATGATTCCTTTGTTTGTCTTTAAGGAAAGACGCAGGCAGGAATGAAGGTGAGCAGGCAGGCAGGACGAGAAAGGAGGAAGGAAGCACTTATTACTTTTATTTAGTTGTTTATCTTGGTCGTGTCCCTGGACCCAGGACGTGACCCAGGGTCCTTGGTATGTGTGTGGACTGTGCGGGACGCAGGCAGCTGACCAAACTGCTGCTCCACACGAGCTGCCCATGATGCCGTTTTCTAAAACACAAAACTGCCGTCATGGAGAAAAGGGGCCACAAAAGGAGGCACAGGGGAGACTTTGGGGTGATAGCTACTGTTGTTTTGCCTGTCGGTGGTGGCGGTCATGCAAATTTATGCATAGGCTAGAGTCACAGCACAATTCTCCAGCAAGAAATCCAAGAGAGAATGTGACCTTAAAGAAAGGACTATAGGGCTTCAAGCTCTCCTTCCTGCGCTCACACAGGCCAAGTGGCCCCCGGCGGCCCCAGAGCTCCTTGCAGGATTAGACATGGGCCTGCCTCCGTGGGGCAGGCAGCCGGGCTAGGCCCGCAGCCTGGCACGAGGAGAGCTGCCCGCCTAGCATTTCCTCTTGCCCCCCACCCCCGAGGGAGATCTTTGTGCAGTGAATCACCTACACAAATGTCCATGTGAATGCAGGACGCGCCTGTGTTTCCTTCTCAGCTTCTGTTCTCCCACCCAGGACGGCGTTTTGACACACGGTCCCCGGGGAGTGGGGGTGAGGGGTGGGCCGCACATTAGCCCGGCCGGGCAGGCTGGGGCCTCCTGCTAATGGCTGTGAGGGCACTTAGTGCTGAGGCTGCAGGCTGCTGCTTCCGGAGCCTGGTGCTTGATGGCTCTCCTGCCGGGGAGGAAAAAGGATGGCTGGTCAGCCAGACACAGCCCAGCTCAGGCAGCTGGAGGGAGTGGGGGGATGAGCGCCAGCTTGGAAATCTGCCTCCCTCAGACACGTGCGGGTGGTGGGAGTGGGTGCAGGAAGACGCACCTTGCTGGGGAGACAGCTTGCCTGGGCTTGCTCCAGGGCCTGCCCCACGGCACCCTTTTTTGCTCACTGATGGCAGAGGCTGACTCCTCCCAGTGAGTAGGCTTCGGAGGGGTCAGCCGAAGCGGATTGGCCCCAGAGGCCGTGGATGAGGGTGGGATGGGATTCTGAGCACCTGTTGGGTGCCTGGCTCAGTGATCGGTTCTACCAAAGTGGCTGTGAGAAGCAATGCACCAGTCACGCTGCTATCGTGACTGAGGGGTCTTAACCTTCTTCAGAACCCCGCAGGCTGCTCGGCTGCTGCCTTCACTTCACAATAAATAAGCAAGGGCAAGGCAGTCTGGTGGGCTGGCCTGGGGCCACACAGCCTGGTCCTGTCTGCCACATGGGAGCTCGACCCCTTGACCCATTATTATACACAGGGGCCCCCGGGGACTGCTTCAGTCTCACCTCGTGACTTTTTCAAGCGCAAGTTTCAACAAAGGTAAAAAGACACTTTGCTTTCCATGCCTGAAAAAGGACCCCATGCTTTCCCGACTAGCCCTGCCTCCTCCAGGAAGTCTTCTTGGATGCCTCTCCAGGATTCCTTTTCCTGGGAACCAAGCACCAGTTGGTCTTGCCTCCTGTGATGGTGCCGTGTGAGGGTAACATCCGGGGCTCCAGCAGTCATTACTGCTACCCGAACTGGGTCCGGCTGACACCTGGAGGAGAGCGGGAAGTAAAGAACGGTGGAGAAGCCAAACCAGAGCCCTAGCACCCATCAACCTCTAGATCAAACCTTGTCTGAAACCCATGGGCTCCTCTGTCTTCTTCTATTACATGAGTTCGTAATTCTGTGTTGATGGGATTTTCTGTCTGTTGTCGTTGAGAGAGTTCAAACAGAAACAAGAATTCACCAAATATGCATCGTAGCGATTTCTGAGGGTCTAATAACCAGGGGACTCTTCTTTTCGAGTATACACATTTCATATTTATGATCTGCAGTTTTGCGATAAACATGCAAAATCAATGTCATTGTTTTTATCTTAAACACACAGGTTGGCCGTGAGCTTGTTGTGGCTTGAAGACTTGGGTGGGCAGCATTGTTAATAACAGAGGAGTGTATTGGGGGAAAAGAGGGTAATTTTGTGTTTTGTGTTTTACTTTTCTAGTATTTTATTGCAGTAACTTTGTTTTACAAATTAAAATAAACTCTTATGTGCAGGTTTCCACATGTGCAGCTCCCCCAGTCCTCAGATATATGTCAGCACACCCTGCTCTCCACCCATCACCAAGTGTTCTTCTCCATGGTCCAGGGGGCTCCACCACCATGTGCCCCACCTACCCCAGTCCCTGCTGGTCACCTCAGTTCTGTTGCAAGTGTCCAAGGATTTGTTTTGTTTCATCTGTTCCTTTGTTTTGTTTATTCACATTCCACCTGTGAGTGAGGTCATCTGGTCTCTGTCTTTCTTCTTATGACTTGTTTCACTGAGCATCATCCCCTCTAGATCCATCCATGTTGATTCAAATGACAGGGTTCCATCTCTTCTCAGGGCTGCGTCGTGTTCCATTGTGTCTATGGACCACACCTTCTTTATCCATCATCTGACGTTGGGCACTTAGGTAGTTTCTAGTTCTCAGCTGTTGTGAACAGGGCCGCAGCAGATATGGGGGTGCACACATCTGCGGATGAGCGTTTTTGTGTCTTTTGTGTAAACACCCAGAAGTGGAATGACAGGATCACATGAGATTTCCATCTTTAACTTTTTGAGGAATCTCCACACTGTTCTCCATGGGGATTGCACCCATTTGCACTCCCACCAACAGTGCAAAAGTATTCCCTCTTCTCCACATCCAAAAGCGGCAGTTGTGAACGTGGGCACGGGGCGACCTCCGGGAGTCCCCACGTGGGGAACTTCAGGGGCTGATCCCCAGGAGGGGGAAACTGGGGTAAAGGGGAGTCAAAGGGGGAGTCAGTTAGCAGGGCTAAGGAGGGACACACACCACAGCCCACAGCCCAGGTTCACTCACCAGGGAAGTACATGTATTTTTCCCCCCAATCTTGCCTCTCTAGGTGCTGCTACTGAGCCTCCATACCCTGGTGCTGGAACTGACGATGATGAAAGCCAGGTGTGACTGGCAGAACCTCTCAAGCCGAGTGTATCTTGGAGGTGGCTTCTAGCCACTCCCTTAGCATAGGAGGTGGGGCCTCCTCAGACCCAGCTGAGTCCACGCTTGGAGGGTGGCTGTCAAGTGCAGCAGCGTCTGAGGGTTTGCACCGCCTCCAGCGACAGCCACCCACGATCGACTTCGTCCTCCCCGGCCCTGGGACGCAGGCCGGGCAGCCTTCCGCCTCACGTTCACAGAGAAAGGCATTCAGGCCCAGACAGCAAACTTGTTCACCATGGCTCAGTGAGGCAGCTCTTGTCAGGATTTGCACCCAGGCCTCTTGCCTCCAGATGTGGTCCCTTGCTACTGCTTTCTGCTGGTCCTCAGCCCAGCGGTGGGAGCCGGGAATCGTTTCGGGTGAAGGTCAGCCAGTGAGAGCTTGAGAAAACCCTGGCAGGGACCAGGAAGGGGTGAGTGGGAGTGGTGAGGGGGCCCTCTGAAGGAGGGAGGGGAAGGACACCAGGCCTGGGGAGCTTCTGCCCAGATCCCACATCTGCCCTGGATCCTCCAGTGCCCACTCCTGCGTTCTGTGTTAGTCATCACCTTGAACTTGCAAACATCCTATTATGAGCGGAGATTTCAAGAGGTTAGGTGACTGCCCAGGGCCGCACAGCTGTAAGCAGTAGAGGTCTGCGGTCCACTGGAGCCCAGAGTCTGTACAGAGGCGCTGAGGTTGAACCCAGAAGACAGCGCGAAAAGAACAGCGAGGAGGCCAGTGGATGGGGGCGCGGGCGGGGTCGGGGGCGGTAGTGAGGAGGCCTTCTCAGCCCTTCCAAGTCTTTCTCCAGGCCTCCTGGCCTCCCCGGGAGGTGGCTTCCTGCTGAGTGGAGGAAGGCTCCAACCACGCTGGCCTCAGTTTCCCCTTGGCGGGGAGCAGGGGGCACAGCAGGGCCTCAGGAGTCAGGAGAGCAGCAGCAGCTTCCGGAGCGAGTGATTGTTTCTTTAAGGAGCCAGAAAGTGAGAGAAGCTGGTGGTGGCCGCAGGGGGCACCGGCTCTCTCCAGCGGCCGCACACCCCCAGGAGCCGGGCCGGCCAACGCGAGGGGCGGGGCGGAAGGCGCGGGCGCGGCTGTTGGGCCTGGGAGGAGCCGCCCGCCCCCTCCTTTCCGGCTCGGCGGCCGGGCCAGGGGCGCGCCCCCGGGCGCGTGCACACACGCGCGCTCACCCAGGCACGCGCTCCCGGAGCCGTCAGAGGAGCCGAAAGGAACCAAGAAGTGAAAGTGAGCAACCTCTAGTGAAAGAAAAAGACATGCACAGACAGTTCGGGAATTTATGCCGGTGGAGCGAGCGGGGCACGCCCGGCCGCGCGCACGGGGCGCATCCCCGGCAGCTGGGCGCGTGCCCGACGGCCCCAGGCGGAGGAAGCGCCACTCCCGGCGGTCCCTCGGCTCTGTCGCGTCCTGAAACCCTGCGGTCACCAGGCTCCCCAACCTCCCCCGGGTGTCTGCCCGCCTGCGAGGCCGGGGCCTTAACCTGGTGCCCCCAGTAGGCGGTGGAGTCCCTTGTCCCCTCTCCTCGCCACCCATCTGAGCCAGCTGTCCCCTCCCCGGTGGCTCCAGGAGTACCGAGACGCTGTGGTCCTTGCTCAGTGGCCTGGGCGAGAGCGCATCGCTCCGGGAAGGAACCTCCAAGTGACAACCTTGGGAGGCCAAGGGCCACCTGGCTGGGGGACAGCTCGGCCCCGCGGGTCCCGGCCTGCGGCCCCTCCCCCATCCGCGCTGCGCAGAACCGGCTTTTCCCGCTCCTGCTGGGGCTGGTTTCCCACCCGCTGTGAGCTGTTTTCTACCCCTGGGGCTGGGGTGAGAAGAACGAAAGCAGAGAAGCTATTCCTGCGCCCCCAACTCCAGAGGCGCCCGAGGGACCCTCACAGCTGAAATAAACACAGAAGCCAGGCCCTGCTTGAGCAGAAAGGCAGAGGTGCCCGGGCCCGAGTCAAGCCCTTTGTATCACTATGGGTTGGAGCCTGAAAGGTCGCGAGGGCTGTGCCAGTTTGGTGCTCCAGAGTGCGGGCGGGGTGGGGGGGGGGGGGGTGGGGC
>RJWH01011698.1:0-11147 GCA_004363575.1 Solenodon paradoxus | reverse complement strand
GGGTGGATGGATGAGTGGATGGATGAGTGAGTGGATGAATGGATGGGTGAGTGGATGGGTGGATGGATGGATGGATGGGTGAACAGGCCCCAAATAGACATGGAAAAGAAAATAGATAATTAGTTGTGACTGTTCATGCCACTAGTTTCCTACAACTTGAATTCCAATGAGAATTTTAGCAATAGGGCTAGGCTTAGAAAAATCTTATCTGTCATTTCACACCCAGCTCCTGTTTGCTAGTAATTCTGGTGGAAATGATAGGTATTGATATTAACTTGTAATGGTCCCCCGAGAATCAGCTATCAGGTGAAGAGAGAGATCAGTACATCTCTTGCTGCTTTAAAGAATTTCAGCAGCTAGGGGAGCAGTGTAATGTGAGTGTTCATGGACTTAATGCAGGAAACACATGCCCTTTTGTCGACCAAAGCCTGGGCTCCTGGAGGCACAGGCAGGCATGCCCAGAGTGTGAGGCACAGGGGGTAGGGAAGGGCTGAGTTCTAATGGCAGGTCTGCCATGGGATGATCTCATGACACTGGGCCAGTGTTGTCTCTTGACTGTGGTGGAGACCCTCGCACCTGGAGATGGCGGTGTGAGGGTTCAGGAACACAATATGCATAATGGATGAGCAGAGCGGTGCTGTGGGCGGTGCTGCGTGGTGCTCTTATCATCCTCTTCTGCCTGAACAGTGGAGGGTGGATTGACTGGACAGCAAGCCCGGACAGGCATCTGCTGTGGTTTTTTCCCCTCTGTGGCTCCAATATCAGCTTCTCACAACCTGGTGACTTAACACAACAGACATAGATTCTCTCATGCTTCTGGGTGACTGCACCCCCAGATTAGGCCCACTGGTCTGAATCAAGGTGCTGGCAGGGCCTCTGGAGACTCCACGTGGCTGCTGGCGATGACGCAATATGCCTCTGTCTGTCTTTTCTCTGTGTCACCTCTCCCTGGGCCTCTGATCGGGATGCTTGAGATCGGTCAGGATGATTCAGGATCATCTCCCCGTCTCATGATCTTTAATTCCGTCATCTCTGCAAAGCCCCCTTTGCTTCAGAAGGTACATCTGGAGGCTGTTGGGATTAAGACCTATAGTTGGGTGGTCATTTGTCAGCCTGTCAACCTGTCACTGGGTTAGAAATGAACCTCCACATTCTGTCTTAGAGATATGACCCCCTCGAAGGTTTCATGTTTCCACAAAACCAGTATCGGGGGGGACGTTTTCTAACTACTGATTTTTGTTTTCTGCAAACTCGTTGCCCTTTTTCCCCTTTAATATTTGCGTAAGTTTGTTTTGTGAACAAAAATGCCCGCAGCAAAAAGGACATATTGATCACTTGTGGATCAATGTGTAATATTTATATTTTACGGAATCTTTGCACCATAACTCAGGTTTGTCTTCTCCGTCAATTTTAAAATGATCTTGTGCTAATTCCACGTTCAGAAGACCCAGGTCTTCTCTGTGGACTTAATTTCTTCTTCTCATGCCTTGAAAAGCCTTTCTTATCAGCCCCAGGGCTGCCAAAGGATGTTTTCTCACCAATGAGGCCTATACAGTTAGTCGGTGATGCATTTGTTATATAAAAAAAAAGAACCAGAAAAACAACAAAAACTTTACCCATTTGAATTTCCCTAGAGTTCATTTGCTTCCTCTGTTTTCGAGTACACTTAAAAATACATCTGCAGTCACGATTGCCTGGGCCAGTTATAAATCCTAGATATTAGAATTTTTATGCTTTAGAAATAATGAATGAGGGCTTACCAATTAAAGATAAAAAATTACTTGGCTGGGGAGAGGAGAATATTTTATCAGTATTATTAAAATTTAAGGGCAGCTGAAATGCCACAGGATCTTTGTACAGCATTTTAGTTTAAAAAAGTTGGCTTAGGGATATGTTACATTCTTTTCGTTAATTTTACATCAAACTGGAAGTGATATAAATTTGAGGAGCGAGAGAGCCAAAGTCTGCATCAAATACATGGTTTCCCCTAGTGATAGCCTGTGATTTTACCCTTCATGTTGGGAAAACATTTTTTTGGTGCAGCATGGGTTTTAAATAATACAGTTTTCACGTTCTCATAGTAAGGTTAATGTCATGCATGGACCAAACAGCCTTGTGTAATTTATGGGGAAACAAAATGTTTGAAAAACATCAGTGTTTTATCCTGAAGCCTGTCTGCTTTCTGTGTATAAGGGTCTGTTTTGTGGATAATCACACTAGATTTTTCACTCTGATTTTTGTTTTTCTGTATGTTTTCCTTGTGGGTTTTTTTTTTTCCAGTCCATTATTCCTAACAGCTCTCCGGGGCTCCAGTTATTCTCTGTAGGTCATTGTGACTTCTTTGTGGCATCTACCACCACCCTCCATGGCTTCATAAATAACCTCTGGAAATTGATGATTTCTAGAGAGGAGCACAGGGTACTCGGTAGGTGCTAAGAAAGAAAAGAGAAGATTGCTTTTGCAGAAGATGATTCTATTAGGAGAAGCCGAATTCTGATTGCTACACAAACACAATGGGTGTCAAAGGAGTGCATTTTTAAGCAGTCATTTGTGAAATGATGTGAACTTAATGGCAGATTAAAACAGCTACCCGCTGGGCTGTTTCAAAAAACAAAACCCTCCAATTAAGACGGATCCATGAGAATGTGAAATCAATCCGCCATAACACGCACCACGGTCCCTGCGAGGGGCACTCTGCTGACGGGAGAGGGAAGAGGGGCCGTGTCGTCTCAGTCCTGGGAACATCGTGGTCATCCTTCACTGCAGGGGGCTCAGTGGGGCGGTTTTGCTCCTCCAGGAGGACAGTTGGCCCAGGCTGGAGGCTGGAGGCCTCCTTGGTTGTCCCAGTGAGGGGAATGGCGCTGCTGACATCTGGTGGGTTCAGGCCTGAGCTGCGGCTCAGAGCAAGACCATATGCGCCGGACGTCCCCACTGCAGCTCCGACCCCAAACACCATTAGTTCTGAGGCTGCGAAGCCCTGATATCAGGCATAAAGCACAGAGTTTTGATACTTCAAGTGGGTCATGATCACCTCCATCTTGCTTCTCAGGGTCCAGGGGAGGGCAGGCGTTCTGGTGGGTGAAATGGGGTGCGATGTGGAGGCCAGATCTCATGCTAGACTCCGGATGCTTAATGTCCCCTAAAAGGGGCAGAGAGAGCCTGCGGGCATTCCACGAAGACACGTGACGACGTAGGACCGAGAATCATAGTTCTCAGTGCGGAGCAGGCCGCCTGCACTGACCGGTGGGAGGGACGTTGGTCATTTTGAACAGACACACAGGCTTACACTTTCGAGGCCTCTGTCAGCCTTGGAATAGCGACCCTTTCTCTCGACTCAGTCAGCCGTCCGGTTTTGCTAGAACTCATTTTGGAGTAAACTGGAATGGACTTCGCTCTGAGGCCCTGGAATAGGCCGTTTTCACTTGGTCTGGTCGCCGCGTGGACTCTGACTCCAGCAAACACGTGTGAATCAGGGGTTCCGAAAAAGCTCCTCTTCACCCCTCCTCCCCCTCTGTGTTGGTGTGTTTAGTGAAAGACGGTGAGTCTGTAACCGAATCGTCCCGTTGGACTGTCGCGGGGAAGTTGAGAGCAAAGCCCATAACTGACTTTTGATGGTGTCTCTCCTACATAAATGAAATAGGCCGTGAATTTTATTGAAGGAACATCTAGGTTTAGGGTACGCACCGGAGTGGGTCCGCATTTCTGTTAAGCTCACTGCTGCTTCACTCTTGCCGTCTCTAACCCCCTTTATCCAGTTTGCCCCTCCACCCGCCGTCTCCTCTTCCTTCACCCCCCGATTTGCTTTTTGTGACTTAGAAGTCCATTGTCGTTTGAGTTCATTTTTCAAAAGTCTGTTCCTGTTTGCTTTGGGTCATTTGTTTGCTTGGTCTCTTTCTACACTTCAGACGAGTGACGTCATCCGGTATCTGCCTTTCTCCTTCTGGCTCTTTAATGTCTGCCGCTGGCGATGGCAGGACAGGAGACAAATGTGGTGACAAAGAGTATTTTCAGGAGTTTAATTTTGGGATGCTCTGCAGAATGATCTGGAATGAGAAGAAACAGGAAAGGCAGACATTTGTCACTGCCAAGGTGTAGGTGGCCGGCTTGGAAATCGAGTGACATGTGCTGGAGGTTTGATTTTTCCAGACCCTGTGCCATCGAATCACTCTCATTTTCCAGCAAGAGATTTGTTCACAGGAGAGAAATATGTAGATTGACTTATGATTCACATTAAATACCTGAAACCAGGGAGGAGTGATTTGAACCCAGGATCTGGTGTGTCTACTCCGTGTCTGCCCATGCTGGCGGTGGGCTGTCCTCTCTGAGTTCTTCATCACCATACAGGTGACGAGTGCAGGTGCCCCTGAGCTCCTGTCGGGGGGACTGCGTGAGATGGAGCATGTACAGCCCTGAGAGCGGAGCCCGGGACCTTTCAGATGCTCCATAGGCAAATACAATAAATACTGCTCCTCGTGAGGTGTGCCCAGTCTGCCAGCTCACACACAGACGTGAAAGCTGAGTGCGTGTGTGTGTCCTGTCAAGGCAGGTGGCAGAGACGGGGTGAAGTCCCTTGTATTTGCCCGGAGCGTGGGGTAAAGACAGACTCATCAAGGCGCAATATGCGGCGGGCACTTGGAAGACATCTTCTGAGGGATGCCAGGAGGGGAGCTGACGGCAGATGGGTGTGGAGTCCCAACTGGAGCCGGCAAGAGAGGCAGAGTTGCTGTCTCTGTTCTTTAAATCACTGCTGTTCATCATTTCCTTTTCTAAGCGTCGTTGAACCCAGCAGTGGACACGGGATATAGTTCCCACCGAAGAAAACATATCAGGTGGCTCTCCTGGACATGCTGCTGTCGAAACTCACCGCTTTCATCGGTGTTTCCTGCTCCTGCATCCGGGCTCAGCCACAGCGTGAGTGCAGTTTGCCTGTCAACACTGGATCGCAGACCCCACGCTGCACGAGGCGTCCCCTTCCTCCCCAGGGCCTTTCGTTCTCCTGGAGACTCAGGGGCACATGAGGGCTCATGTCAAGCTTCTGCTCACACCACAGCCCTGGCATTCCATTGACCAAAGCATGTTGTCTGGCCAAACCTACCAGGGGTCAGCATGCCCACCTGGAAACCACAGTGGGTGTGATTTCACACAGTGAGTCCCCACTCCCTAAGCGCTCAGTTCCTGGAAACTGCGCTTTCAAATTCAGCAACCTATAACAAAAGCAGATCCTTGAATGATGCCTTCTTTTTCTCATCAGCACGTCCAGGAACTGATGTTGAAGAAGTGATGCTATTTGAAGACCCACTCTGCTCCTAGAAGGAAAAAGGGTCAAGACTAATGATTCACTCTACTCCAGAGACAAAAGGAAATCTACTGGGGAGAAGGGTTGATTTTTGAGAAAGTGTATAGTCATGAGGAAAAAAAAAAAAAGCAAGAGATGCAGTAGAACCCACTTCCTTGCTTTCTTAAACCCAGCTCCTGTGTGCATGGTTTGTTGGTGCTGTGGCAGCCTTTTTGTGGTTATGAGGAAAAGGCCAAGCGCTTCACGAAGACACCTGGATGTTGTCTCGACCTTGAGCAAGGGCAGAAACTGCCTACCTCCAGATTTCTTGTTACTTAAGTCCTAAAATAAAAATATTTTCCTTACAGTGGAGAGCAATACTAGTGACACAGTCTAGGTGTGGGAAAGGAGACAGCAGAAGTGGAAGCTAAACCTGGGGTTTTGCCGACATTTGGAATGAGGGAGGGGCCAGTATCATGTCATTAGCACTCCAGAAGTGTTTGTTATTGTGGATTGATTCAAAGGAATCAGATAGGCTGTGTTCTCTGCCATTCTTTTACATCTGTTATTCCCCTGCCAGGCCATCCTCCTTTGCTCTAATCCCAGAGAAACCCATATCACCTGCAGCATAACAATGACATTTTATTATCTCCATCTGAACCCCTGTGGTTGGTGTCCTGCTGTTCTGATAGAGCAGGTTTCAGTCAGAGGTTTCACTTAGGCTAAGCAGGGCTGTAGTCAGACTCCAGTCCCTGGGGGACTCTTTATTTGCCATTCTCCCTACTTGTCAGTCTCCATAGGGGGGCCCTGGAGGGAGCTCTTCCCTTTATCTTCTCCCAGATTCACAGAGAAGCTGTGTTGTGAAAGGGTGAGCTGATGTCGGGGAGTAAATGCTTTCCTTGCAGGTCATTTTGCAATTAGATTCTTAGATGAGTATTATTTTCCTCTTACGCAATTAGGGACAATCTCATGCAATGTGAAGTTGGAGGATGGCTTTTGCCCTTAAAAGCCATGAGAGTTATTGGGCATGAGTCTCACTGCTTTCTTGGAAGTAGCTTTTTAAAAAAATTATTATTGAAGGGATACTGTATTTTGACAATGGTTTATTTTGAGGTATACACAGTGGTATTTTTACATTTACAAATAGCATAGTGGATTTACTAATATTCCCCCCCTTTTTTCCTTCCTTTGTTTAGAATTAATTCCCTTCATCCCATTTCCCCCACCCCTCCCCCCTTACTTTGGTGCCCCTAGATTTGCCTTTTTGTCTCTCATTTGTAAGAGTCCATAGTTGTTTGGAGTAGTGTTCTCTCTCTGCCTCTCTCTCTGCCTCTCTCTCTCTCTCTCTCTCTCTCTCTCTCCCTCTCTCTCTCCCCCCTCCCCGCCTCCCCATTTTTGGTGTTGTTTAATGTATTACATTTATTTGTTTTCTCTTTACCCATCATATGAGTGCTATCATACAATGTCTGTCCTCCTTATGGCTTATCTTGCTAAGCATAATTCTCTCTAAGTCCATCCAAGCTGTTGCAAATGGCAGGTTCTCTCCCTTTTGATGGCAGTATAGTATTACACAGTGTATACGTACCACATCTTCTTTATCCACTCCTCTGTTGATGAACATTTAGGTAGTTTCCAGCTCTTAGCTATTGTGAATTGTGCTGCAATGAACATTGGGTGCATATATCTCTTCGGATAAGTGTTTTTGTGTCATTGGGGTAAATGCCCAGTAGAGGAATAACTGGGTCATATGGAATTCCATTGTCTATATTTTGAGGACTCTACATACTGCTTTCCAGAATGGTTGCACCACTTTACATTCCACCAATGGTGAATTAGAGTTCCCTTTTCTCCACATCCTCTCCAGAGCTTTTTATTTCCTTTTTTTTTTTTGAACAATAGCCCTTCTTACTGGTGTGAGGTGATATCTTGTTGTTTTGATTCATGTTTCCCTGATGACAGGAGATGTAGAGCATCTTTTCATGAACCTGTTGGCCATTTGTGTGTCTTCCTTGGAGAGATAACTGTTAAGGCCATCAGCCCATTTTGATTGAATTACTTGTATTTTTGTCATCCAATTTTTGTTAGTTCTTTGTGTATCTTAGATATTAACCCTTGTCTGAGGTGCGAGAGGCAAATATCTTTTCCCATTCAGTTGGATGCCTTTTTTGTTTTTATGTGAGTTTCTTTTGCTGAGTAGAAACAATTTTGAGTTTTATGAAATCCCACTTGTTTATTTTGGATTTGATTTGCCTCGCAATGGGAGTTGAGTTGACAAAGATATCTCGTAGGTCTATGTCTAATGATGTTTTGCCTCCATTCTCTTCTATGTGTTTGATGGCTTCTGGTCTTATGTCTAGGTCTTTAATCCACTTGAATTGGTTTCTGTGTATGGTGTTAGGTAATGGTTAGTTTCAACCTTTTGTATGTGACACACCAGTTCTCCCAGCACCATTTATTAAAGAGGCTGTCCTTTCTGCTCTGTAAGTTTTTGGCTCCTTTTGTCAGAAATTACGTGTCCATACATATGTGGATTTTTTTCTGGACTTGCAATTCTGTTCCATTGATCTTTCTGTTTTATACCAGTACCGTGCTGTTTTAATTATAATTGCTTTGTAGCAGAGTTTGAAGTCAGGGAGCATGACTCCTCCACTGTTTTTTTTCTTGATTGTTTTTGCTATCCTGGGCTGTTTGTTGTTCCAGGTAAATTTCATTATTTTGTGTTCTATGTCCTTGAAGAATGTTTTTGGAATTTTGATGGGGATAGCATCGAATCTATACATTGCCTTGGGCAGTATGGCCATTTTGATTATGTTGATTCTTCCGATCCATGAGCATGAAATATCTTTCCATTTCTTTGTGTCATCTTCTATTTCTTTTAGCAATATCCTGTAGTTCCTTCACCTCTTTGGATAGATTTATTCCAAGATATTTCATTTTTTTTTTGGTGAAGTTGTAAATGGTATTGTTTTCTTCAGTTCTCTTTCTGTATTTTCATTCTTGGCATACAGAAATGCAACAGATTTTTTAATATTTTATAGCCTGCTACTTTACTATATTTATTATTTCTAGCAGCTTTTTACTTGATTCTTTGTAGTTCTCTGTGTATATTAACATGTCATCTGTGAAAAGTGAGTTTCACTTCTTCTTTACCTATTTGGATACCTTTTATATCTTTTTCTTGTCTAATTGCATTGACCAGGATCTCCAGCGCTATACTGAATAGTAATGGTGAGAGTGGACATCCTTGTCTTGTTCCTGATGTTGGAGGAAAAATTTTCAATTTTTCTCCGTTGAGTACTATGTTGGCTGTGGGCTTGTCATGTATTGCCTTAATCATGTTGAGTACATTCCTTCTATTCCTATATTTTGGAGGGTTTTTATCATAAAAGGGTGTTGAATTTTGTCAAATGCTTTTCTGTATCTATTGAGATGATCTTGTGGTTTTTGTCCTTTTTTTTTGTTATTGTGTATCACATTTATTGATTTGAGTATGTTGAACCATCCCTGCATCCCTGGAATAAATCCCACTTGATCCTAGTGTATAATTCTTTTTATATATTGTTGAATTCGATTTGCTAGTATTTTGTTGAAATGTTTGCATCAGTAGTCATTAAAGATATTGACCTCTAGTTTTCTTTTTTGGTACAGTCCTTGTTTGGTTTTGGAATCAGCGTATTAGCAGATAAAGAGTGTTTAGAATTTTTTACTCTTCTATTTTTTGGAACGGTTTAAGGAGGATTGGGATTAATTTCTCTCTTATTACTGCTTTTGCTGCATCCCATAGATTCTGATACGTCTTTTCTCCATTTTTATTTGATCCAGTTATTTTTAAATTTCTTCCTTAATTTCCTCTTATCCATTGGTTGCTCAATAATATGTTGTTTATTCTCCACTCTTTTGTGGTTTCCCTCTCTTTCTTCTTTTGGCTGAGCTCTAGTTTGATGCTGTTGTGATCTGAAAAGATGCTAGATATGATTTCAGTCTTTGAATTTGAAAATTTCCTGAGACTTGTTTTGCGTCCGAGCATATGGTCTATCCTTGAGAATGTTCCATGAGCACTTGAGAAGGATGTGCAGTCTATAGTTTTTGGTGAAGTACTCTGTATATGTCTATTAGGTCCAGCTCTTTTATTTTGTCATTGAAAGATCTTGTTTTTTTGTTAATTCTCTGTCTGGATGATGTGTCTTGTACTGAAAGAAGAATCTTAAAATCCCCTATCATTATTATGTTGCTGTCAGTGCCCTTATTTAGATTTGTTAATATTTGCTTGATATATTTGGGTGCTCCCTTACTGGGTGCATAAATGTTAATGTTAAGTCGTTTTGTTGTATTGATCCTTTTATCATTCTGTAATGTCTATCTCTATCTTTAAATTTTGTTTGGTTGAAAGACTGCCTTATCTGATATAAGTATACTTCTTCCTGCTCTTTTGGATTCAGCATTAGCTTGGGGTACCATTTTCCATCCATCACTTTAAGCCATTGCTTGTCTCTTGACCTAAGATGAGTTTCTTGCAGACAACATGGAGTTGGGTTATGTTTCTTAATCCACTTAACAACCCTGATAGACTTTTGATAGACTAGTTCAATCCATTTACGTTTACGGTAATTACTGACATTTGAGGACTTGCTACTACTGTTTTGATTTTTGTTTTCTGGTTATGTCCATCTATTTGTTATTTTGTTATGTTTTTGTGAAGTTTTTCCTCTTTGGTTTAGCTAGTAGGGCTCTTTTAACATTTCTTGTAGAGGAGGTCTCATGGTTGCAAACTCTCTTAGCTTTTGTTTGTTGGGAAAAACCTTATTTCTCCCTCAAATTTGAAAGTTTTGCAGGATGTAATATTCTTGGCTAGCATTTTTTGTCCTGAAGTATTTTGAAGACATCATTCCATTCTCTTCTAGCCTGTAGAGTTTCTGCTGAGAAGTCTGAAGTTAGTCTGATAGGAGTGACTTTGTATGTTGTCTGCTTTTTTCCCCTGGCTACCTTTAGAATTCTTCCTTTGTCTGGAATTTTGATAGTTTCACAATTAGGCGTCTTGGTGGAGTTTTTTTAGGATTTATGTAACTGGGTGTTCTGTTTGCTTCATTAACCTGTATGTTCATTACTTGTTCTAGACGTGGGAAGTTTTCAGCCATTAGTGCCTTAAAGATGTTCTCTGTTCCTCTATTTTTCTCTTCGCTTCTGGAATACCCAGCATTGTCATGTTGACTTTCCCGATGGTGTTAGCTAGTTCTCTGAGGGCTTCTTCATTTTTTAGCATTCAGTGTCTCTTTCTTCTTCTACTTGGCTCCTTTCTGCATCCTCTATATCACTAATCCATTTGGGTTATTGTGGTCCCGTAGCTTTCTATATTAGTCTTAGCTTCATGGATTATTTCCTTTAAAGCTTGTTAGTTTTTTTTTCTGTAGCGCTTCATTCTCTGCCTGTTGGTGCTGAAGTATTTGTTCAAGCTCCTTGTTTTATCTGAATTTTCTTTTAATTCTCTGAATTTCTTCATGATTACAGACTTGAATTCTTTCTCTGTTAGAAAAAAGCCATTCTTCTATATCTTCAAAGTTAATTTCTGATGAGCTGTCATTTGATTGTGATTCCATTTCCTGAGGTTTCAGGGTGTGTTGTGGTTTTTTCTCCTCATCATTGGCATCTTGTTCATCTGCTATCTTGTTTGTTTTAATTTCTACCAGGGGGCACTCTATTTATTTATTTTTGTATGTTTGACTCTTACAGGCTTCCGTAGTGTGTCTTGCTGTGTCAGGGAGTGATGATGGCTGTGGGTGGGGGTGGGCACCGGGGCGGGGGTGTAGGGTCATCTGTGAGCATGAAGTTTTGCCCCCTCATGGTGGCGGGTAGATAGGCTTGTGTTGTTGGTAGA
>RJWH01011697.1:0-11151 GCA_004363575.1 Solenodon paradoxus | reverse complement strand
CCCCATGGGGTCAGGCTGACATGGTCCTCGCCATAGGTGTGGGCACCACAGACTGTGAGCTTTACTGGTAGCAGGTATTCTTGTGAAAACTGGTGCCCTGAAGTGTGTTCCAGAGAGCTCGCTGCTCCCCACTCTGCCCGAGGTAACTCACAGAGCGCACGTGGAGGGCTGGGAGGAGTGCTTGCCTGGACAGCTCTGCGTCTTCTGTCTTTTTATTGTTGCTATTGTTTTTTCTTAAAGAAAAGGTGTAATTAAGAATGAAGTCGAGTAGGGGTACAGGCAGGCAGCAAGAGAGAGGAGGAAGTGTTTTTATTAATATTTAATTTTGATTGTTTCCGTTTGTCCTGGAACCTGAAACTCTGTCCTGGGATGTATTTGGTCACTTCTAGAGGCAGAGGACTTACCTACTGCCCACTGGGGAGTGACTTTTTTTTTTAAGACAGGAAGGAAGGGAGAGGAGGAAGTAATGGTTTTTATTATTTATTTGTTCATTTTGTTTTTCACATCAGCTCTGGGTACTGAACCTGGGTCCCGAGGCCCCAGCACATGGTCACACATCCGTGGCCACGTGTGCACACGCACATTTGTCTTCACTGGAACCACCGTTGCTTTCATACCAGGTGGAGTAGAATAATGGGGACCTTGGGAGACCTTGATCTCGTAGAATCAGTGGAGGAAACAAATGAGAATACTGCCATAATCTGTTCCACCAAGATGTCACATCCCAGGGTGCAGAGGGCACCATCTGCTGTTGCTTTTGCATGATTTGCTCTCTTTCGTGCTCCAGAACTACTCTTCTCTAGGTTAATGCAGGTGGGCAGACAAGGGAAACACTCTCCCTGTGTCTCACCTGATGATGCTGGCTAGCACCTGCTGCATTTTTATCGTCTGCCTCTGATGTCTAAGGTGGATTCAAAATGATGTCTTCAACAGCAGTGTTTGTCCCCTACCCACCTCTGCCTCATCCAAGCCTAGCGTGCTTGGTCCTGCATCTA
Organism: Solenodon paradoxus; assembly: GCA_004363575.1. Lineage (NCBI taxonomy): Eukaryota > Metazoa > Chordata > Mammalia > Eulipotyphla > Solenodontidae > Solenodon > Solenodon paradoxus. Next base: position 10,156 of record RJWH01011697.1, on the reverse strand, counting down.
CATGACATGAACGGACATGCAATCACTGCATTCCAATTGACATAAATAGAGCTAAAATGTTCAAGAGAGGAAGGATTCAAAGGCTAACTTCTGCCTGGAAATCATTGTTGTTAAGCCTATAACCCTGCCATTAGATCACATTCTTTAGTGGGATATTGATTAGTAAATGTCACCTCCAATGATTTAGCTTGTGAAAGCTTCCTATACTAATGTTTACTAATGAGAGCTAGTTCAGTTCAGTGTGAAGTTGTAAAACAAGCCAAGTGAGAGCGCACATCACGTGATTCTGGATGCCCACCATGGTAGAATCTATTGTTCAGCATTTCTGTTAATCTTCTCCTCCATTTGCTGTGTCAAATAGGTTTGCTCCACGTGGGAAACTCCTCTCACATCTGATGGTGTCTTCCTGGGAGAAGAGCTGTTGGACACAGTCCTTACCCCAGAGGTACTGCTCGTCTCAGAGTTGCAGCTGATCTTTATCATCTCACTCTTTTGCTACCCATTTGATGAACTTGTTTGATGAACTTGTCCACGGCTTGTGCAAGAGCTTGTTTGTTCTGAATTGAAGTTCCTCTATTATTCCTAAATAAACCCATTTTGCTGGTAAAATACCGGACTGTTTTCCTTTTTTTTTTTAGGTCAGCAGGGGGAAGTGTTCTTATTATCGCCGCTTTGCAAATGAGGAAACTTCGGCTCACAGAGGATCCCTGACTTGCCTGAAGAAAGTGGGAGTTGGATTTAATTCAAGTTAAGTCTGTTCTAAAGCTCCTCGTTGGCGACCCCGGTGGAGCAGTGGTTAGGTCCATCGTTGGTGGAGGGCGCCATCCACAGACATCCCAAAGATTCTGTTCCATGTTTGAGGGCTGGTGGGGAACAACCAAGATGAACAACTAAATAAAATAGAGTGCTTCTTCTCTTCTCTCTTCCTGCCTGCTTGTCTTTATTCCTTCCTGCACCTTTCCTTGAAAAAAAGAAAAAAGAATTAGTTTAAGGACAAAGCCTCCACGTTTTACGAGTGTTTCTAAGACTGGCAGAAGTCTCTTCTCATCAACACAAAAGTCATAAGTGACAAGATAGTTTCAGACTGATGCTAGCAAGGAAGAAATTAATACAGAGATGGACAGGACTTTACAAAGTCATCACACAAATGTCAGAGGAAAATAGAGAAAAGCAGACCTATCCCACCTCCACCTTTGCTCAGACTGCTAGGAGATGTGTGTGCTGGGTGAGGGGGAGGCTCCCACAATCCACAGTGTTCTATTTTTATTTCTATTGCCTGCAATAAAAAGGAAAAAGCAGAAAGGTCTCTTTTAGGAATTCAGTGACCATGTTCTGGATGTACTCAACTCATGGCTTGGGGCAGAACTCACTGGTCACCACAATCTGAACCGTGATTATCTTCTGAATCTTTGAAATCTGTTCTGTTCATCATCCGCCTTCTGTTCCCAGAGGCCAGGAAGAAGGGCTATCAGCCCCATAATAACCAGCACTTCCAACTAGGACACCTTCAGAGGTAGGTGGAGGCCACCGTCCGGGGTTTGAGCTGTGAACCTGCAAATGCTTTGCTTTATGGTCGGTTGGGATGAATTTCCTGCCAAAATTAGCCTCCCCTGCCAACACTGCCCCACTCTGGAAGAAGTGATTGTTCTTGTGGTTCAAATGGAGAAACTGAGGCAGAGAAAGATGACACAGAATCACGTGGCGCCCCTTCCTAGGAGATCCTGGGAGGAGGATATTATGTATGACCAACATAGTTTCCCCACTGAGCGCATGACCTGATGCAATCATGAAGAAATTTCAAACAAACCTAAAGTGAGGAATGCCCCATGAAAGGCAAAGTTTGTCCACATTCTTCTGAAACTCAATGTCATAAAAGACAAAGGACATGACTGGGTGAGTTTCTAAAATGGAATGTGGATAGTAGATTAAAGTACAGAGTGTATTTTATCAGTGTTAAGTGGTTAATAGTTTTATTATGGTTGTGTAAGCTTATAGATGTGCTGTGATGGTGTAAGTGAGTGCTCCTGCTGAATACTCACTGAAGTTTTGTTCCTAAAATAGGGGCAGGATATATGATATTTACAGATGATTTGGGAATAAAAATCTAAGAGAGAGAGAGAGAGTGAGGAGGGGAGTTTGGAGAGAGGGCAATGATTGGGGGTAAAGTTTTAAAATAAGCATCCGAGAGCATGGTCTACAGATGTTCTTTGTACCGTTCTTACTCTTGTAATGTGAAAATTATTCCAAATAACGGTTTTTCAAAAGTTGAAGGGGACCCAAGTTTTATCTTTCTATTTTATAATTTTTCACATATGCCAAGAGGAGCATAAATGTAGCCCTTCTGAAGAGTTTTTTTGCTCCTTTTCAGATGTCCTGAGGTGTTGTGACTGCTTTGAGGCATCTGAGACATTTGAGAGATTTCAAGCCCTGTATATTGGTTGTCTTTTGCTGGGTTCAAAACACTGAGACAAGAATAAAGGCTGGGGGAGTACTGGTCTCTTCAGGGAAAGGGACCGTTCCTGTCTAATTCATGCTTCCCTTTGTGTCGCTCCTTTCATCTTTCTTTGTTAGACTTTAGGTGTGAGGAGCACCAGGTCGAGAATGAGAGAGGAGAGGGGAAAGGGCTGGGAATTTTTTTGGAATAATACTTAGCCTCCTCCTTCACACCCCAAATCTCAAAACCAGGGTCTGGTCTACAGAAGTAGTACCTGTATTGCGTATTCTGTGTTCCAGTTCCTGGACTGTTTCTCTTTCCCTATCACATTTCACATCTCCCTATGTGTTATATATTTCTTTTACGTGTCTTGATTACTGTCTGTCCTGTCTAGTAGATTGTAAGCTTTTGAGGGCAGGGGCTTTGTCAGCTTCATTCATCACACTAGCCTCAGTACTCAGAATAATGCCAGGCTTAGAGTTGTCACTTGATATAAATATTTGTGGAGTGAAAAAATGTGGGACAGATGGATGAAGGGTAGAACCTCACCCACGTACAGGAATTCATTCTTAGTAGGTTCAATAGTTTAAAAAACCCTTCAGCAAAGTCAATGAAATAAAATTCTTTTAACCTCTCTGGAGAAGAAAAGAGAGTCTGAGCTTAATGTCTTCTTTATCCATTCATCTGACATGGCACTTGGGTAGCTTCCAATTCTTGGCCATTGTAAATAATGCTGCAATTAACAGGCGGGGTGGTGCATTGATCTCTGCAAATTAGTGTTTTTATGTCTTTTGGATAAATACCCGGAAGTAGGATGATGGGATCATATGGGATTTCCATTCTCAGTTTTTTTTGAGGAATCTCCACACTTAGGTTGTATTCTTTTCCCAGGGCTTCTAGATTTACATATTTGTGCTCTGAAACTCGTAATGGATTCAACCAGATTTTAGTTGCTAGAAGTTCCCAGTAACAATGTTTTGGATTATAATTATTAGATGTCTTGTGAGCAATGAGAAGACAGTAATGAAATGTGTAACCAGTGTGCTGGGATGATATTTGTGGAGAGAGTTACTGGTGACAGTTTGAAAGGCTGTCCTTTGTCTTTATTCTGAAGAGCTACTTCTCTGTCTCTGGCTGAGAACTTGACTATGGAATGAATCTTCTAGACATTGCCTACAGGTAGAAGAGATTAAAGCCTACACCCATGAAGTAGTGAAACTGCAACCGTGAATGAAAATCGTGGCCTCTCCCACACCAGAAACCTGAATTGGGAGGACAGTGGCCAGTTTCCTTTCTCTTTCCTCCTGCAGTTGGTGAGCAGCCATTTTGGAAGTGGAGACGTGAGAAGAGTTAAAGGGTCAGGACAGTTCTGTGGGACAGGTAGTGTCATACCTTTGTACTTTGTGCTTCTAGGTGTAGTATTGCTTAAAGTTGAGCCTGCTGTGTGTGCGTTTCTGGGTGCTTTGAGTCTTTCCCCACCTCAGCTGATGATGCAAGCTTCTTCCCTGATCGAAGGCTTTCTTCATGTGTTTCCATCTTGTTGCCTATCTGGCTGGGCTGTTGTGACTTCTTTCCCAGATTGTAGGCATCTGGCCACTCACTGTCTATTTCCTTCTGCTGCGGACCTATGGCTTTTTCAGGTAGCCTGCCTGGAATAAACCTGGCGACATTCACACTGAGTCTTTCTTTCATCTTTTGTTTTATCAGCTTCTATAGCGTGGGCTCGGTCTCTTCCATTTGAACCTGAGTGACTTCAATCAAACCTCTACCCTTTTGTGTTCTTAGGTGTGACTCAGACACCCATCTGCCACATCTCCACAAATCCTTGGGGCACATGTAAAGCTAGATGGGCAATATTCTGAGTGGCATTCTTAAAGCCTTTCTAGTGACTTGGAATTAAAAGACAGACTGAAGAGATCACAGACAGAATTCTTTAAAGAAAATCTGCTCAAAGTTTCCTCCAAAAATTATGTCAAATTCCTTACAGTTTTTCACTTTTAAAATGGGTAAAGACTTTAAGAGCTCCTGGACCATTTCTTAAAAAAGAAAGCCTTACCAATATATCTGTCTCGCCAACTCACTTTAGGCTCTATTCCAAGGTCTTGGCCAAAACTTTCATTTTAATATCATGTTACAGATTTTTAAATCAAAAATCAAGATATATAATAGCAATTCTGATAGGATTTCGGTTTTATATAAAATAATGCATAGTTCATATATGCACATATAAAAGGCAGAATAGCACATACCAATATGGTGAGATTCATAGAAAGATTTTATTGTCTGCCTTGTAATATTTTTGCCCTAAGAATTTAATAAGGTGAATTTGAATTAGCGTTTAATCAGAGGGAGGCAGCGCATTAATAATTAAAAAATCACTATGTATTATTGTTTATATATGTTTCAGGAGAATAGATTCATACCCTGTCAATGTGTATATCACACTGCAGCCATCACCAGAGTTGTAGTGGCAGTAACCTCTCATTTTATCCCTTCTACCTCAGTTTCTCCCCTCTCTTCCCCCCATGCCTGCTTCCTCTGAGATTTGTCTTTTTTTTAAAAAAAAAAGGAAAGGTGCAGGCAGGAATGAAGGTGAGCAGAGAGGCAGGCAAGCAGGAAGGGAGAAGAGGAAGAAACATCTTTATTTTATTTAGTTGTTCATCTTGGTTGTTCCCCCTGGCTTCAGGATGTGAGCCCAGGTCCCTGGGATGCATGTGAACTGTGCCTGACGGAATGTGGTGGACCTAACTGCTACTCCACCAGGGTGTGCCCTGTCTTGATTTCTGAGTCTAAGAGAATTCTGTTAGACAACACATTGCTTAAATAATTAATTTTTCTGCAAGAAGGGGACATGGCGTATGAGATAGTGATACCTTTTGGCAAAGTCCGTACTTGGCAAGGGGGTGTGCCTGCAAATGGATGAGTGGAGCACAAGAAAGAATGACTAGAAGACAAAGTGCAAAGAAATTCTATTTGCACATCTTGCTTCACAACTCTTTTTATTTATATGTCTGGGTCTCTAGCAACAAGTGTGAAGGGGAAGAAAATCCGGACGACACAAAGATCAACATCATGAAGCTCTGGATACCTCTGCTCATGACGCTCCTCAGTATGGTGCTAGGGTCTGTTCTGGGAGGAGTGACCAGAAAATTCAACCATAGGTGATGAGCTAGGTGTGCTCTGCTTGCTCCTGGACAACTGAAGGGGTTCTCGTTTCTGACAACACTGACTTGAGACTCAGATTCTCTGGGTCACCTCTTGGAGAATCCAATATCTTTTCATGCACAGAGTTTCAAGAAGTTCCCAGGCCGAGTTCCTTTAGTGCCTCTTCTTCCAAACTTGAAAGTAATGGCGATCATTTCTCAATATATGCATTCCATAGATCAGGAAGACGTGATGTTTTCCCATGTCAGATTATCTTTGGGGTGGGGCACTAATAGAACTGTCATACTTTGGTGAAGACCAGATGAGTATTGTTTGATCTACACCTTTAGATTTAGTGGCAGGATCTTTCAAAATGTGAAAAGATAGAAAAGACATGAGAGGACTCCTTAGTGGGGCAGAGTTTGGGGCCATATGCTAAGAAAATGGAGTCAATACAGATAGATAAGAGTTTAGACAGAGGCCAAGTTATTCAAGGGGGTAGGGTCAGCAAGGAAGGGAAGAATAAGAGAGAGAGTTGGTTTTTTATTCTGCTGATCTATTGTCCCACACTATGAAATGATGTGGCAACAAAGCTCAAGGGTGTCTCAGGTCCTGAGCTCTCATGTCTTATAAATGCACACTTTATAGGAGGATGCATGAATGCTGGTTATATACTAAGTCCTAGTTCTGGATGCTCAAAGAAGGCTCTTTGGTAGAACCTATAGACAGATAAGGCAAAGAGGTGAGAGGAGATGCAGTAGCATCAGTGAAAACACAGTGGTTGGGATCTGAGGAGGCGGTTTCTCTTCTCACTCGACTACCTGGCCCCTGTCAGCCTCTTACCTTCTCTTGTCAACTTTCAGGGAAGGAACTGTTGATTGAGGAGTGCTGGGGCAATCCAAAAGTCAATGACTGCAGAAAGGAGTGTTCTAGAAACTTTAGATGTGTGGAGAAAGATCACACCTGCTGCTGGACCTACTGTGGAAACATTTGCTGGAATGCTGATGTGAGTTGAGAGATACGTATATGTCTGTGTTTTCACCAGTTCTCACCCTTTTCTCAAATGCTATTATCTATAGACAGAGCACTGAAGTGTCCCAATTCTTAGGCACAAAAATAGAAGAAGACAATCTCCTCTAAACCTGGTAAGCAATTCACTAGCAAAAAAGCCAAGATGCCAGCATGGGAACATGCCGCTTCTTTCATTGTATGATCAGTGCCTGTGTTCATTCTTTTCCTAATTTTTGTCTAGATTTCTAATCATTGCCTCCACAGTCAGACCTTTCCATGAGCTCCTTTTGTTTGACCGGGTCCCATATACTGACCTCTTTCAAAAGCATTTCTGTTCAATGAACCAATGACCATGCCCTCCAACTCAGAAATGAACAATTCCTGTTGTTGCATAAAGTATTTCTGTACCATGGTTGGGTGTGGATGGGGAGCATTATGCTTGAGAATGAATGCTTTTTTCTCAGACTCTCCTTGCCTCTAAACATCAACTTTTTTCTCTTGCAGAATTCTTCGGAAGAGTACAAAACCTAACCTCCCACCAGAATGCATCTATTCTCATTGAGAACTGGTTAAGAGAAAATCCTTGACAAATAAACTCATTAACTAATGTTGGGTTTTGGATTTTCCTACCCTAGTCCCTTACCAATGATTGCCCTTTTTACCACTTCCATATTGTTCCCATCCTATCCTTGCACAAGCTTCCCCATTTGATTACCTTAGAACTGATAGGTTTCACAGAATAGTTTATTTCTCATTTGTCATTTTAATGTGTGTAATTGGTAAGGCCTTTCAACTACTTGGAGAGCATGTCTCTGGTAAATTTGATTCTGCCATGTTTTGAGTAAATATTTCTAAGGCTACATATATACAAGATTGAGCAAACAAGTAGATAACTAGTAAATGACAGAGGACAGGTATCTAACTAAGAAAAGTTGCAAAGGAAGAATGCTAAAATAGACTCTGGGGGTCTGGATAGAATCAGAGATATGAATACAAACTCGCACTTAGCTTTTATATATAATTTATATTATATCCATCATGTATGCACGCACACAAATAAATAATGATAGAAATGTGTGTATATATGGATTAGTTATTCATCCGTATGTTTCCTAAGTAGGGATGCTGGAAGCTGTGATACCACAGTGCTCATAAACACACCAAGATCCCAGATCTTGGTTTCTAAATACCATTCTTCAGTAAATGGGCTGAGGCTTCTTTCTTAAAGAAATGGCTGATTCTAGAACTGGACTAGAAAATACAATGAGATTGGAGCATGTTTTAGGGTCAGAGAGGAAGGAAATGTTTGAAAATCAAAACAATACAAAGTAAGAATCAAACTGAAAGCACTCTCAGTGACCAACATCAAGTCCAATTTGGGCATTAAACTGTCCCTGCTGGTCTAGTATCATAATGTGTTACAAAGCTAGTGGCAAAATAACAGCTAACATCAATATAAAATTGCTAATAAAAAACAAAAAGTGAAAACATTTGTTGAAAAATTCTTGCACAAGAAAACATTTTGAGTGAGATCTGTTTATAGAATTACTGCCTGTAAACCAATATTTTAACAGATCAAAAACAACCTTGAATCAGATCATTTAAAGCTCAGCAAAAAAGTAGGCATAAAACCCGGAAGACATGAAACAAAAGGCTAAGGGAAAAGAAATGATTGAAGAAAAAGTTATTTGAGAAATAAATATTGCTACCAGATATGCAAGCAAAAGAAATTAAACTATAAGAGGCACTGGGAAAAAGAATGGAAGAGGCCAGAAGATCAAAAATAAAATGTAAAAGGTGAAAAAAAAGTAAGACAAAAAGATTAATAAACAATGTAAGAAAAAAATTCTAAATGTTTGCAACTGGACATTTTTTTTTTAAAGAAGAATAAAGTAGCTAATGCTAAAACTCTAATCCAAAAACAACCACCACAACAAAACAACCCACTTCCCAAAACCCACTACAGTCCAAGTAAGTTTTCTGTAAATAAAAGATAACTCGAGGCAACATAAAGGGGCCATATCTATGTAAGACCAGCAGCAAGGACCCAGGAATGCCTGGTAATCAGACTTTTGGTGCCCTTGAACTTAGATTCTTGCTTCCCTCTTCTCACACCCCCTCACTAATGATTTCAGAAAGCGAGCTCCTTCCAGGTTGGGATGCCGGCACTACATCTATTGGGTTTATTCCCAGAGAATGTCATTAAAATTGTTATTGAGTTAACTTCTGTTTACAAAACAATATAAGCTTAGATGTTCAGGCTCATTATTCATCAGATATATGACAACGTATTACACCCACCATCAAATTCCCAGTAGTTTTTCACCGCTGTCCATTGAACTCCACCATCACTTGCTCCCATCCCCACCCTTTTCCCCACTGGCAACTTCTGTTCTGTCGTTACTGTCCAAGAGTTGGTTTTTGTCTTGGATGTTTGTGTTGTTTTTTCTATATTCCACATATGAGTGAGATTATCTGGTATTTGTCTTCCTCCTTCTGATTTATTTTACTTAGCATAATCTCCTCTCATTCCATCCATGTGGTAGCAAATGACAGGACTTCATCAGTTTTTAGGGCTGCATAGTATTCCACTATATATTCCCAATCCATTTCCAATTTATTTTGGAGATATCCATATTGCTTTCATTAAACAGTACACCAATTTAATGCAGCCCAACAGAAACTATAGAAAGGTTTCCTTTGCTCTGAATTTTTGCCAACATTTGTTTCCAGTCGAATGTGAATTTAATGTAGTGTTTTTGGTTTAGGAATAATTCTGGATAGAAGACCTTCTTTGAATGCTGTATATAATGGCCATTCTCAATACATTTGGGCTGATAGTCATTTGTTGGTGGTAGGTATTGTCTTAAGCCCCCAAATCTAACCCTTGCATTTCAGAAGCATCCTGTATTTTCTTAATTAGGCATCCCTGGTTAGTTATAGAAAAAGAAACTACTGGAGGTGGGAATGAAAAACATGGTTTTGGTGAAAGCAATTACTGTGAACATTAGGGGCTACTGAAAGACAGAAACAAGGCAGAATATACCTGAGATATTGGCGTATGACATGGGGAAGAGACTGCCACAGTCTTTCCATCTGCATCAACATAGAGAAGGAGCAGGTTAGAAGTCGCAACAGGAGAAGAGAAGAAATCAAGGAAAAGTTGTCTCAAAAATGAGGATGTGTGTTTGACCACAAAGACTAGAGTCCTGATCTGCAATTCTCTGCACCTGGGACTTGGCATCCTTCTGAAGTAGATCATGGTATTTATTTCATCCTGATTCCATGAGATCAAGGTCTTCCAGGATCTCCATTATTCTACTTCACCTAATGTGGAAGCAAAACTATATCTAATAAAGACAGAACATGCAGAGCTGTCCAGGCAAGCACTCCTCCCAGCCCTCCACGTGCGCTCTGTGAGTTACCTCGGGCAGAGTGGGGAGCAGCGAGCTCTCTGGAACACACTTCAGGGCACCAGTTTTCACAAGAATACCTGCTACCAGTAAAGCTCACAGTCTGTGGTGCCCACACCTATGGCGAGGACCATGTCAGCCTGACCCCATGGGG
>RJWH01011696.1:0-11157 GCA_004363575.1 Solenodon paradoxus | reverse complement strand
GGAGCCATCACTGCACACAGGAGCCATCAGTTATCAGCATTTCACAGTTTTCAGTTTAGAGACTTAAACTTCTTTTGTTATTACTACAGAATTGATATTTTTAATGCTCTTTTAAGTGTTTTTTTTCTTTTCATTTTCTGGTTGTGCATTTCAAGGATATAGACACATAATTTCTCGGTGTTGAACTCTGTGGCGTGGCCAGATTCATCTGCCGCTAGTCTGAGTGGACATTCCTTTTCTGTGGCCCATTGTGAGGTCCGCTCGACCTCTCTCCATCTGACCTGCTGCTGCTTTACCAGAGTCGCGTCTCCGTGCCAGGTGTGTGGAAGCGAGGCAAGTGACTGTCGGGCCTTCTGGCGGGGGAAGCAGTGACCTGCTCCCAGGCTTGCAGGGGTCAGCACGCTGTGAGTGGAAGACTTAACTCCTTGAAATGCCCTTCATCCCTCACGTGCGGAGACGCTGGTGCCCCGTGCTGTGCTGCCTCTCCCCGTAGATCTGTTTTTATTATCAGTATTTACTAACCTTTCCCTCCGCACTCTGCTGATTCATCTGTACATGAAAAATCAATCTTGCACTTTGATTATAAATCTAGTTAATCACGATTATTGTTCTGAGTACACACCTCAGAGCTCAGTTCCAATATCTTTGCAGGATTTTTGTGTCTAAGTTGACAGGCACACCTGGAGCGTAATGTTTTGGTTTTGTGATCAGGGCTCTTACAGCGACTTAGGAGCCCTCCCCACTCTGTGTCCTGCAGTGAAACTGCCAGAAGGGGGTAAGTGGCAAAACCTTTGACTCAGGACTTTAGCTTCTTGAATGGATCCTGTCAAGACATTTAGATTTTAAATTTCTTCTCAGGTTTCATTTTCAGAGTTTGATTTTATTTACCGTGTTTGTCTCCCTGAAGTCCCTGTGTTCTCTCAGAGCAGCTCAGGGAAGGCGCCTCTCTCGTTCCTGTCAGTGGTTGGTGTTTTCTGTCGCTCAGGATGCTGGTGGCCTATCCGTAGTGTTTCCAGTCTTGAGGGAGCAGTGCCGGCTTTGTGGCTTTGTGGATCCCCGTTCTGTGGTGCTTCTTTCCCTGTGACGGCACGGACTTCTGCTTCCACTTGTAATTATTGCCTCTCTTCCTTCTTTGGCTGTAAGTTTTCTTTTTTCCCTACCTTCTTAAGGTAGAAGTAGAAGATTTTGATCTGATGCCTCTGTCTTTTCTAATACAGGCCCTACAGCTATGAATGTCCTTTGCACCATGAGTTCCCTGCAAATCAAAAGTGCTGATAGTTATGGTTTCCTGAATATTCAACTCAAAATATTCTTATCTCTTCTTTGAGCTCCTCCCTGACTCATGGGTTATTTATTTTTAGATTTTATCTTCAAATGTTTGGAGATTATCAAGAAATCTTTTTCAAAAATTTTTTGGAAGGAAGGAAGGAAGGAAGAAAGGAAAGAAGAAAGGAAGGGGGAAGGAAGGGAAAGGAAGGGAAGAAGGAAGGAGAGAGAGAGGGAAGAGAGTGAGGAAGGAAGGAAGGAGGGAAGGGTAGGGAGGAAGGAAGGAAGGAGAGAAGGAGGGAAGGAGGGAAAGAAGGAAGGAGAGAAGGGAGGGAGGAGGAAGGAAGGAGAGAAGGGAGGGAGGAGGAAGGAAGGAGAGAAGGGAGGGAGGAGGAAGGAAGGAGGGAAGAAGGGAGGGGAAGGGAGGAAGGAAGGAAGGAGGGAAGAAGGAAGGAGAGAGGGAGGGAAGGGAGGAGGGAAGGGAGTGAGGAAGGTAGGAAGGGAGAAGGGAGCGGGGAGGGAACCTTTGGCCCACAGGTGTGGGGCGGAGGCTGGGCCGCGTGATCCAGCCCACGGCACCCGCGGTAAAGCACGATTAGAACACTCCTGTCTCCTGGCTCCTAATGCACCGTGGGAGCAAGAGACGGTTCCAGGGAAGCCAGCACGGGTGCCTCTTGGGGTCACCCTGTGTCACTGTGAAGTCCAGCTTTTCACGTTTCCCGGCCGTCAACCAAACAGGAGTCGTCCCGTTATTAGCGCCAAGTGTGTTTCCACTCTTACGTGGACCAGCGTGTGCAGCGAAATGCCAGCTGTCACTGAACACACTAGTAACAGAAACCGTGAGGCCACCCTGAGTCACTTCAGTCAATGCTGAGCAGCCGAGGACCAGTGACCCGCAGGCCAGGCCGCAGTCCATCGTGGCGTCTGTCAAGCGCTCGTCCGCATGGCACTGGGGTTTCCGTATGGGCGCAGGCTTTCCGGCACACGGCCGAATTCCAGCCCCTTCTGGACAGGAGCTGGCCTGCTGTTATTAGCTGAGAGTGCTGATGACATCATCCCTGACCACCGCGATCCTTCACCCCACTGATCTAAACCAGACTCCCCGGGAAAGAGATCATGAAGGCGAATCCCTGCGGGGGGCGGGAACCGCGGTGGCGTCAGGTTACGGGAATGACTCATACGCTGGCCTCCCTTCCGTGGGACTCAGCCCCTCCCAGGGCAGAGAGGGACAGCGGGTCGGGGACCACATCAGAGCCAGCATTCTCGTTCTGTGGTGCGTGGCACCTTTCCTGCGACTTTGAACTCTCAAGTCCACACGCCCCTCCGTTTGAAAAGAGAGGCACCGACACAAAGGTCAGTGTGAATGCCCCTCGTGTCCCGTGTGCGGGACGAGGTGGGCGTCTGTCTGAATGGTCGCCTGGCTGCGGGAGCAGCATCTATGAGTCAAGTTGATGGGGAGCGTCTCTGGGTCCCCCTGTGTCCCCACCCATGTTGCCCAAGCCCCGGGCTGTCACCTGCCTCCTTCCTGGGACCCCAGCTGGTATGAGTCCCTCCTAAAAGCACATTCCATGAGTCACAAAGTAACGACCCCTCAGAGAAGGTGACAGCACACTCAACCTCAGAGCACGTCCTTCTGCGACGCCGACCACCAACAGGTGCCTGTGCGCAGACAGCGCGCCTGCGGCAGCTCCCAGGGCAGCCAGCCCGACAGTCTTTCTAGAAAAACTCACTCTTCTCATATGAAGTAGGCGACAGTTACTTTCCTTCTCTCTTCAAGTCTCTCCCTGCTCCCACCTGCAAGTCCGCAGACGTCGTCGGCGCGAATCCCAGAAAGGCAGTGACGGGACTCACTGCCAGGAAGGCGCACGCGGTTAGGCGGAGCCCAGGGCACCTTGGAGACGTCACCGGCGGCGGGTCAGGAGGGCTCCCAGACTAGCGCTGCGGGATGATGTCCGAGGCCGGGAGCCAGCGGGCAGTGCTGCGCCGTCCTCCTGCGGGCACCCCGTGCCCTCCTCTGTGCGTCCCGTGTGCCCGGCCCAGTGTCCCGCCGCGAGGCCGACCCTCCTCACCTGGTCAGGGCTTGCGGGGTTCGGGGGAGTGCCCGCTCCAGACCCGAGCTTCTCACACAGCTGCTCGCTTGGCCCAAGCGAGGGGCAGTGTCCCTGGGAACTGGTGCCCACAGGCTCCGCCAGAACCAGGACCCGTGGGCTGGAACCCGAGGGCAGTGGGTGAATCCGCCGAGCGCCCTCAGCTCCTAGCAGAAGGCCCGCCCACCTGCTCCATTCAGGTGGCCGCGAGCGCCCGCCCCTTGTGGTCAGTCTCCTGGTCTGCGATGGAGATGGGGAACCTGACTGCGATGCTCCTGTGGGAGAGGCCGGGGCTCGGGCAGCTCACGTCCGTGACCCACGTGCAAGCCGGCTCCGCGCGGCCGCGGTTTTTGAGGTGTGACGGGCCGGAAAGAGGGGCCGTGTCTGCGTGCGGCCCGTCTGCGCGGCCGGCTCGTCTGGCGCCCCGGCTCCCTCCGCAGCCCGGCTGCGCCAACACTTCCAGAGTGTAATGGGGGTAATTTAATAACGTGTGATTTATGTAGCCATCAGAAGGAATAGCCACATCTCCATCCTGGAAACAAATCCAAGTTCAGATTCGGTGCACACACTAATTACTTTGAACAAGTGCAGGGAGAGGTGTGGACAGGCAGCCGCGCCGTCCCTGCAGGTGGGGGCAGGGCGTCTGCAGGAAGCGCCCGGCACCGCCCGACCGCCGGCCCCGCTTTGAAGTTCCAGCGAGGGGACTGGCCCCATCTCTGAAGTGCGTGGGGTCCACGGCTGCTTTGGGTTAGGGAAGGAATGCACGCTTATTTGAAACCAGACCCCAGGGCCCCTGAAAGCGGGCTCAGGCGGGCGAGCAGTGACCTGTACTCTTAGGCAGCTGCTCGAGCCCTGGTCTTCCTGAGCGGCAGACGCAGAGGCCACCTCCCGGAGCCCCACGGGTCAGCGGGCCCCTTACAGACAGGGTGAGAACCGGAGGTGGAGGACGGGGCCACGTGGGTCCTGGGCCTGGGCGGCTGGGCAGGGTGGGGACAGACACCCCAAAGGCAGGACCCTGTGCGCATAGCTCAGGGCTCGGGGGCTTCCAGAAAACACTGCCCCCAGCATTCTTCGTCCTGGACCCTGGGTGATGGGCAGGGAGGGCACCCAGCCTCGCCCACCAGGTGCCATGTGGTGCTGGGGCCCAGTGGTCCTGACAAGAGTGCGCTGCGTGAACCAGCAGGCTCTTCTGAGAGACTTTACAGCCGCGCAGTTTAGAGGTGAAGCCAACAGCTCCCCAGGGCCCCGCACGCGGCGAAGGTGCACAGGGCAGGACGGGGTCACCACATCCGCCCGCGGACCATGGCGGCATCCAGGGCCTGTCTGCCCAGGGCCTGGGAGCCGTGTCGGGCAGTCCGCGCTCAGTCCCCTGGCCTGCCCAGGACAGCTGGCCTCAGGGCTGGAAGGCAGACTGTCTTCTCTGGGCCAAGTCCACCTCTGCGATTCCAGTCTGAGTCAGGCGGCGGTAAGGGACCCTTAGGTGTTGCAGAGAAGCTAAAATCACCACGGAAGTGGTGAGGGACGACAGAGACAGGTCCCCAGCTCGGGGACACACCTGGTGTGCGGTGCTCACAGGAGACACCTGAGCACACGTGGTGGGGACAGTCTGGGCTGTGCTCCTCCGGCCCTTGACCTCCGCCACTCGTCTCCAAAGCCTGTCTCTCTCCGGGGGAGGCCAAGCGGCCCGCGTGTCCCCTGCAGGGCTTCTCTGGTCTGGGAGGAACGTGGCCGATGGTGCCCGGGAGGTGGAACAGAAAAGGTGCCAGAAGTGGCGAATGACTGACAGCTCCCCGTCCTGTCGGGTTGTGTGGAGGGACGGGCAGACATCACCCGTGTATGCTGGGGGTGACCCGGCGCCGCCTCGGCGTGTGGCATGTCCTGAAGGACGGGACAATGCTCAGCTGTGACGTGAGCGCAGTGGCCGGGAGGAGGACTGCCTGTTCCAGCAGATGCGCCCGCCCTGGAGAGCACAGAGCATCAGGGACACAGCCCGGCATGTGTCCAGGGCTGGCCGGTGCGGTGGGCAGCAGATGGCCCCAGTCCTGTCTGCACCCGCCTGTGGAGGCAGGAGATGGGGCAGCGCTGCCCGCCCCCCAAGGATGCCCCTTGCCCCCAATGACCCGGCAGGACTGGCGAGGGGGGCACGGACCCAGGTCCTGGAGGCTGTGGGTCTAGCCCCACCCCCGTGCCTCAGTTTCCTCTCCTGCAAATGGGATGATATGACTCCTGCTCTCTGGTGTCTGCAGTGACCGTCCACCTGCTGCCAAGAGGACAGGTCTCGGTGGGAAACTGAGCTGGGAGAGGTTGCTGGGCGTGACCGGCTCCCGTGGGGGTATGGGCCTTCCTGGGCAGGAGACCGGGGCTGTGTGGCAGGGCAGCCCCTCGGCATGAAGGCTGGGTTTTCTGCTCTGAGCTGTGGATTCATCGCCTCTATTTGTCTCAGTTTCTTGTGACAAATTATAGCTGCTTTGCCAAGATAAGAAAATGATAAAGGGATGAGCAATCAAACGCGAAGTTCAACCGCCATGTGAATTTCTCCCATAAATGCCGTGACTCTGTCGTCATCAGTCAGACTTGCGGGCGGCGTCTGTGGGTGAACCCTGCAGAGGACAGCTGTTCTCTGGGGCACGTGCAGACGTGGGGCCTGCAGGCGTCCGCGCGGTGTCTGCTGTCCACGCTGGCCGCAGGGCTGCAGGGGCATCCGCGCTGGCCTGCTGGGAGCCGAGGCCAGCAGCAGGCCCCTCTTCACACAGCGGGCCACATGGTCAGGGGACTCAAAGCCCCGACCCCGAGGAAGGAACCGCCAGGTCTGCAAGGACGCGTCTCCTGGGGGTTCGGCCTGGCAGCTTCTCGCGGGACCGGTCAACTGTTTCCGCGGGATCCGCGGTTCCCGCATGGCCCTGCGCACAGGCCTGCATGCGGCGGCTGGAGCGCCTTTGTCCACAGCTGTCAGGACACGGGAGGCGCCGGACGTGAGGGGCGGGTGAGGACGCTTCGACTCAGAACGAGGAGACTGGAAATTTTGGGGCACGTCCCTGAGAAGAAGAAGCGTCTGTGGAGGCTGCCTCTCGCCACTCGGAAGGCGGATTGGGGTGGCTGGTGCCTGGGCGATGGTGCCGTGCGCCCAGGGGGAAGGGGAAGGGGAAGACGCTGTGGTCACTCAGCGGGCTACCCAGCGGAGACCCTTCCCAGACCCTTCCCTGCTCCGGCAGCGTCTCACCGCGGCCTTCCTTCTGCGCAGGGTGGGGGCCGGGGGAGACTGGGGTGCAGCCTCCTGCGTGGGGCCGGTTGGGGTCCATTCCTGTCCTCCCTCCCTCCAGCCCCTACTCTTGGTCACCTGCGCCATGTCCCTGTGAGCGAAGGCCAGCTCCCCCAGGCCCAGCTGTGGGTGCTCTCCTCCATCCTCGCCCCCGACGCGAAGGGGCGTCCCAGCCTCCCAGGTCGGCAAAGCTTTGCTCTTCAGCGGCCAACCCTACAGCAGGGCGACCAGCGGGTCACAGGGCACTCGGGGACAGGGCAGGCCTTCTATGCCCCAGCACACCCCGAGGTGGGTCTCAGAAAGTGCGGCAGGTGGAGAGAAAGGAAACCGGCTGCGTTCCATCCGGAGGAGAGGCGAGTTTTCCTTTGATGACGGCTGCCGGGGCCTGTCTCCGCTGACAGGGCCTGGGCCTCCATCTGGCGCCGACCTGGGCCCAGCAGCTGCGGGAGGCCATGTGCGGAAACGCCCGCCTGTGCCGGGCGCTGCGGAGCTGGGCCCTCGGGCAGACCGGCGCTGGTGGACCGGCGTCCCCACGCCGGTGGCCGGTCAGGGCTGCTTCCTGCAGGGGGCTAATCTCTGCAGGTCAGGTGAGTCCGGTCTCAGGACTCACTCCACTGGCGATCCGTGATCCGTAATGATTATTAACAAGCCCAAAGACCCGTGGAAGACGGCGGGAAGTGCGGCGGGCAGAGCCATCATCACGCTAATGGCACCGGAGTAATAATCACCCGGCCTGCTGTTTCTATGGGAATCGCCGGCTGGTGGGCCGGTGGTCGCTGGGTCGGCAGGTCGGGCGGCTCTCGCTCCGTGTCCCGGCGGGCGGGCGCCCCGCACGCGTGCACACACACCCTCAGGTCGGGGCAAAAATATGCACTGATGTCGCTGCCTCGTGGTCACATGGAAACCAGCTCCTAGTGAGGCCGAGGCGGCTGTGAGGACTCACACGACATTTTCCATGAACCAGCGACACGTTTGAACGGGCGAGGTGTGAACTGTGTGGAAGTATTTGACAGCTTTCCCGCAGCTGCCTGGCTCGCCGGTCCTTCCTCCGGCAGCTCTGCGGTGTCCCCTCACGGCAGGACGCCAGGCATCAGCTTCTCCCACCTCTGCCTTCTCGGCCAGGCCCCACCAGTTGCGTGTCCCCGCCCTGACGCTTCCGCTGGAACGGCCGCCTCCCGGCCACCCCGTCACCCTGTCACCTGGTCACCGTGCCTCCTGTCCGTGTCTCCACGTTGGGCTGCCGGTTCCGGACCGAAGCATCCTCTTTGTCACGTGCGTTCGGCCCTGCACACGCCCTGTGTGTGTGTGTGTGTTTGTGTGTGTGTGTGTGTGTGTGTGTGCGCGTGTGTGTGTAGATGACACGATTTTGCGGATGTATCAGCACAGGACAGCGTGACCCACCGACAGCCCAGCTCTGTGCTTCGCCAAACACTTGTGCCTTTTACCTGGTTACGGGCTCCCTGCCCTTCCTTCCTTCAATAAACCAGCAGCGGGGCTGACAGACCGAGAACCTTTGTTTCATCGGGTTCTTCCATTTGGTTCTCTGGAAACACGTTTGCGTGAAATGACACGGCGTCCTGCTTCTGGCTGATGGCACGCAGCGTCACTCCCGCGGCGGCAGGGCTCAGCTTTCTGGCCGCCTGGCGTGCGCGGGACCCCTGACCGCTCACCTGCCCACGGGGCGAGGCGCATCTGCTCCGGCGCCGACAGGACCCGGCAGGGACACGGGTGCGTGCAGCTCCGAGTGCGCGTCCGTGTTTGGGGTAAACACAGCCGCTGGACGACCGCATCACATGGGGCTTCTGTTATAATTTCCGGAGGAAGCGCCGCACCATTCCCATCACGGGGCCCAGTCACACGTCCACCGACGGTGCCCAGTTCCCTCTTCTCTGTCCCAGCACTGCACTCTGCAGCCCACCGGAGGGTAGCCTTGCTCACAGGTGTGAGGTGACGTCTCGCTGGTGTTTGAATGGCCTGCGTCTCTGGCTGGCACTGCCACACACCCCGGCAGGACGTGGGACTTGCACCCCGGTCTGTGCGTTTGCACCGACCCTCTGAGGGGGGCCCGCACCTCCGCTTCCCCCGCGCCCCCGGCGGCCCCCGTCCGTGTCCTGTGACTTTTGTTGGGGTCTCCTTGCGTGTTCGGCTTCTTTAAAGCCCACACGTGAGTGACAGCATCCTGGGCTTCTCTTTCTCTCTTTCCGACTATTTCGATTAGTCTGAGTCCCTCCAGTTCCATCCTGTGCTGCTGTGAACTTGGGTGCAGAGGTTTCCTGGTCACGGGCTTTGCGTCCTCTGGGTCTAAGCCTGGAAGCGGGACCGCTGGGTCGGATGGCAGAGCCATCTGCATGGCTCTGAGGCCCCGCACACTGTCTCCAGAGCGGCTGCACGTCCCGCTCACGAGGCGGGGGGCTCCCCGTCCTCTCCCCGCCGTCAGCGCCTGCCAGCTCCGCAGCGGACCCCAGCCGCGCGCCGTGACGGGGTCTCACGGTGTTTCTCCTGCATCTCCCACGGCGACGAGGCCGCTTCTCGCTGTCCCTGCGTCTCTCTGGGAAGCGGCCCTCGGGGCGCCTCGCTCGTGGGGGTCGCGCGCCCTCCGGTGAGGAGTTCTGTGCTCTCTGCACGCGGGCGCCGAGCTCTCGTCCGGTGTCGTGTGCGCACCTGCAGTCCGTGGTGCTTTCGTGTGGCGCTGGCTCCCGTCGGGGCAGGAGCGCCCGTCTGATGCGACCCCGGTTGGTGGCCTTTCTCTAGAGGTCCCTTCCCCAGAGGCATTTTTGAGGCGGAGTCACGGAGTGCGTTTCGACAACCACCTCTGTTCTTTCACGGCTCTGGGCCTCCCATCCAGGTCTTTGCTCCGTCCTGACATAACTGACAGCTTTGGAGCGACCTGGGGTCACCTCTGCAGGCGTCGGTCCAGCTGCCCAGCGCCGGTGGTGGAGCGGCTTCCCACCGCCTGTGTGCTCCGGGCTCCACGAGACAGCCGGCGATGTCCGAGGACGGTCCTGGCCGCTGGGCAGGAGGGTGGCCACCCTGCTGTCCAACTCGCCCCAGGGCGTGGCGGGGGCCTGCCTGTGTGCAGGGGCACATGCTGCCCCCACCTGACTCCAGCCTTAGTGGGGACGTTCCGTCCTGCTGGGCGCCAGGCCGGGCACTCAGCGAGGCTCCCGCGGGGCTGGTGGGGCGGCAGAACTGGGGGTGGCCCCTTCAGCACCAGTGGGCACCTGCCAGAGGACTGTCTGGCTGGAGGGTCAGTGTGAGCAGCGCCCACTTCGGCTGTCCCTAGCCTTTGGACTTCCCTTAAATCCATTGATTTAAAAAGTAAATTTCATTCAAATTATTTCAAATTTGCAAAAATGGAAGAAGAAAAAACAAAACAAAACAACTGTTTCCTCCTGGTTTGTGTCTCTGATTTGTAACCACCAGGAGCAGGGAATCTGGGCTGGGCAGCCAGGAGCTGGGAGTCTGGCCGATGGCTCGGGGCCTGGGTGTGGGGGCTGCTGGGGAAGCGCCTGTGACGTCCCTGGGGACACGCTGTCTCCGGAGACTGTGCTCCGGGAGAGAGGGGCTCTGGGACCCCTCGCAGAGCCCGGACACAGGTCCAGGCCCCTGAGGCTGGAGGGGTGGGCTCCGCATGCACACCTGCCGTGTCCGCCTGGAGGGGGCCGAGAGGCTCGTGGCTGGAGGTGGGACCGGAGGCTGTGTCTGATCTGTGGCTGCTGTTTGTGGTGCCATTAACGAGGACTCACTTGTGACCCGAGACCCAGAGACGACCCCTGATTCTCCAGGAAAAAGCTTGGAAGAAAAAGGCTGCCTTCTAACACCAGATTTTAATTCTCCATCGATCTCCATTTTCCGATGTTCACAATCAATTTCTTGCTGCCCGATAAGGCCCAGTGACCAGAGCTTTCCCCTCACACACATTCCATGATGTGCAGCTGGCGCCCTGTGGACTGCTCCCTGTGGTCTGTGTCCTGTGGTCTGTGTCCCATGGTCCACGTCCCGTGGTCCACATCCCGTGGTCGGTGTCCCGTGGACCTACCCTCCGGCCTGTTAGGGCTCCTGGGGCAAATCGTCAAAACAGGGATCTTGGCTCCACCTGCTCTCACAAAGACAATTTTTTCCACGTCCACACTCTGAGATTTTCTTTACAGGACTCAGAGGAGAGCGAGATGCAATTAATTAATTTCTTGCCTAATTTTGATTTAAACACTGAAAATTAGCATCTCGGTGAATTTTTGTTTCTTTCCTGACTCCAAGCTGGGAGCCCAGCACTGCTTTCCAACATGGAATCCAGATCACAGGGAACGAGGCGGGAGTCAGGGGCAGGTCATTGAGAGCACCCTGGGCACGCGCTGAGTGGCTGTCCTCGGGGCATCTCCCTTGGCTCTGAGCCCTGGGGACGCGTCCCAGAACGGGGGTGCGCACAAACCCGCGCCTCATGTCAGAAAAGCACACCTGTGCGCACCTCTGGGAGACACCCCGTGCCGGAGCAGAGGGGCTGTGTCCCCACAGGTGGATGAGACTTGGAGTTCAGGCTGTGGTTGC
>RJWH01011695.1:0-11157 GCA_004363575.1 Solenodon paradoxus | reverse complement strand
TATTAAGAATGTATTACACTTAGAAAATGGAGTGACTTATGCCCTGCTAAATGTTATAAAGTAACTGAGTGAAATGAAACTAAACTGAGTGCAAACATAAAGATAAAAACGCTACTTAGGCGACACCCCTGTGTGCACCTGTACCCTTAGATATCACAGCCCCAGGCGGCCCGTGGAGCCCGCTGATAAGACACACTGACGACACCAGAAGACGCCCATCTAAGAGTATAAGGAGAGAGGACTGAGAGCCGTTAGAGCCGTTCGTTCTGCTCCTCCACAGACGGTCACTCTCTACTCCCCTTATCACACCTGCCTGAAGCTCTGCCTTGGACCGTGAGTCCAGATCGTGAGCCGCAGAATTGCGCCCTGAATGAGAAGCCGAGACGCAGCTGCACGTCCTTCGATCCCCGTGTGGCCTGCTGAAGCCTGGAAACCACCAGGCTAAGGTAAATAAACCTCGTGTGATTCGTGCAACTTCTGTTTGTCTCCTGTGTAATTTATGCTCGGCCGAAATAGATATTAAGCACCTTGGGTCGTACGTATAAGCCCAGTCCAACAGGATTGGCGGAGGCACCCTTGGTCACCTGTGCTTATGTCCCTGAAGGAGTTAATGGGACAACTGGCGTAGTTGGCAGGATTTGAATTGGAAATTAAGGGACAAGTGTACTCAAATTTGAAATTTAAATTGCTCCAAGCACAGGGGAGGTCCAAATTGGCAGCAAAGAGAGAAAGGGGAATATTTTGTTGACTCCAAGGTCAAGTGCTGAGCCTACTAAAACCAAAAGTAAACGGCCTAGGGGAACCGAGTAGGTGTCACTTCTGAAGAACCTTGAGCTTGCTTTAAAACTTAAGTCATTCACCGTAAGGGCGTGCCCAGGAGAGGCTGCTCCCGAAGGCAAGAAGGCAAAGGCAAAAGCCAGAGGGCGGTAGTAGTCTCTGTACAAGCGGGTCGAGTTGGCGGGTTATACCAACCGACTGTTTACGCAAGCAAGGGGCTGTGGAGGCAGCTGGAAGGAAGGACACACGAAAGGAAAACCGGGCTAGGAGAACTTGGTGGCGGGATCTGTGTTGGCCGGTTGTTCCAACCGGCAGCTCACGTAGGTAGCGCAACCGTGGCATAAACGGGACCGAGGAGTTATTACCAGATAAGAAAATTCTCTCACCAAAAGGAAGGAAAGAGAAAAAATAAGAGATACTCCATAAATGAATGGCAGAGCATAAATTAAGAAACAGGATCCTGAAAATTGCAATAAGGGCTCACACATATCTCTTTCCACATAACTCACACCTAACTAACCAAAGGGAACCTTCCCCGTGGACCATCTATCCCTTTGGAAGGGCAGGTCCTAAAATTAGAATTCATCTGAACTGCCTTAAGGGCAATAAGAAAAATGGAGAGGATAAGAAATCTCTTTTCAAGAAAGAGCAAACAAACTCCATGTAACATACCAGCTGAGAGCAGATGGAGTATTTTGGAGGTTAGACTAAGAGAGAAATTCAAGATAGGACATACACCAAAATTAGGACAGGCAATAACTAACAATGCAGATACTGTGATACTGGTAATTGAAAGAGCACAACCGGAAGAAATAATACCTATATTACTACATACAATCAATAATTTACGAGGACAATGAAAAAGGCAAACAATTAGCACGAAAGGTAGTAGGATAATATCAAAGCAACCCAGCCATAGTAAGAGAAAAGATAATAAAAAAGGAAGGAGAAGGAGAAACAGTAGAATTTACCTCATTTACTAGACAGGAGATGAATGAACTAAGAGGTCTATTTGTGAAAGGAGAAAGAACAGACGTAGATTGGCTATTACAACTATATGAGAAGGGAGGACACACTCTCATGGTGAGTGCTGATGAAATAGAACAGGTAGTAGATGCTATAGAACACCCAAAATTAAAACAACAAATACAAAGGGACATAGAGGAACAAGGAAGGTAAGCCTTAGCCTCAGTATGGCACTGGGTATCTAAAGCCTGGAAAAGAGCCTTCCCTCATTTAGATTTCTCATCCTCACAATTTTCAAAACCATGGAATAATATAGGGCAAAGTCAATTAAGGAAATTAGCCATCCTAAACGGGATATACCAGGATGAAAATCCCTGGGAAACCACTAATGTGGATGGTATCATAAGATGCCTAATAAAAAATGCACCCGAAGGATATAAGATACAAATGCAAAACTTATTGGCAGGATTAAGAACTCTGAATGAGATTAGGGAAAAGATAATGTTACATCAGGATATGATTAGTGGTAAGAAATTCACCTTTGCCACAAAAATGATGGAAATCCCACTACGACCAAAGACACAAAAATACTCTTTCCTCATAAATAAGGGAAAGGAAGTAAGAGGAACACAGAACATGTATAGGGACAATAACCCCCAGAATAAAGGAAGAAATTGGACACAACCAAGACCATATTTAACACAGCAAAAAAACCCTATTGGCAGGGGAATAATCCTTTCTTCAAGAAAGGACCCCCACAAAATCAAAACCCATTTAGAAACCCCTCACCAAATTACAGAAACAACCCGTTCACTAAAAATAATCCATTTAGACAGGGAAACAATCCATTCAGGCAACGGGGAAACTACCAAGGCCCCTGCCGCCCCCAGTGGAAGGGCAACCAGGGGGGCATGAGAAGAAATTAACTCTCCTCGCTTTAACAGATGGATTTTACAGAAAAAATGACAATAGACCATATATAACTTTAAACATAAAAACCCGAGATGATTTGACCCTACCCAAAACATTTCTAATAGACACAGGATCCCAAATCTCTTTAATGGCAATAGATAATATACCTATAAAAACCCATGGAGATGTGATATCCATTGAAGGAATAACAGGAAATATAATTAGAGCAAGACCAATGGACTGTAAAATATTGTATAGAGACAAAACAGATTAAAGCTACATTTTATACAGCCCCTAACATAACCAACCTAATAGGAATGGACGTTATACCCATTATATACAACTCATCTACTAAATCCCTATCCATCACTAAATACAAGACAGACTTCGCAGCAGTACAAATCCCACCTGTAATCTTACCCACACCAACACAAACAGCATTTACACCTCAGTATCCATTAAAAGGAGGACACCAGGAAATCACGAAAGCCATACAGAAACTGCTAGGTGAAGACATTATAGAGCTAGGAAGATCACACATATACAATAGCCCAGTATGGCCAGTAAAAAAGCCTAACGGAACTTATAGAATTACCATTGATTTTAGACACCTTAACAAGGTATTACCTACAGTGGAAGGAATATTGCCAAATGCAGTGGAAACAATTAACATTATACAAGGTGATGCACCAAAATATATGGCAGCCATAGACCTTTCAGATATGTTCTTTGCAATCCCATTAGACGAAGAATCTAGACAATACACAACTTTTGCATGGCAAGGCAAACAATATCAATTCAAAAGAT
This sequence comes from Solenodon paradoxus, assembly GCA_004363575.1. Lineage (NCBI taxonomy): Eukaryota > Metazoa > Chordata > Mammalia > Eulipotyphla > Solenodontidae > Solenodon > Solenodon paradoxus. The sequence continues at coordinate 7,695 of RJWH01011695.1, read as the reverse complement.
TACCTCAGGGATATAAGAACTCTCCCACTATAGCACGCAACATATTAGCTACATACATTGATCCTAAACAATATAGCTCAAAAATTATCCAGTACATAGATGATATATTACTTTAGTACATAGATGACATATTACTTTATCACAACGATACTGACATTCTCAAGAAAGACTTGAACAATCTCACAAAAGAACTTAGATCTCAGGGATGGACAATCAACCCCGACAAAATTCAAAACCCAGGAACATCAGTGACTTTTTTAGGAATAAATTGGAACTCCGAGGGCAGGACAGTACCAGATAAAGTTATTAACAAATTAGAATCTCTCAAAAGCTCCACATCAAAGAAAGAAGCCCAACAAGTCATGGGACTATTTACATTTTGGAAACAGCATATACCATACTTATCTGACATAGCAAAACCAATCTATAAAGTAACTAGAAAGGCAGTGGACTTTCGCTGGGATAAAGAACAAGAAGAAGCTTTTAAACAATTGAAACATTATATACACTTATTTTCAAAATTGCAAAACATACAACCAGGAGACAAGGTTGTATTAGACACAGCGTTCATAACTGAACACGGTAATTGGGGATTATATAAGAAAGGCAAAAATGACCATAGGCTGATACCAGTAGGATTCTGGTCCAAGAAATTTCCATATTCTCAATTTAAATACTCATATTTTGAGAAATTAATTTGGACTTTATATGCGGCACTGCTTCACACGGAACCTCTGACCGGACCGCAACCCAGAGTCGTCAGGAGCACACTGCCCCTGAAAGCTGGCTAAACACGGCAGCGGAAGAACTGGCAGGTAGCCAAACTGAAGAAAAGGTGCTGGCGTGGGAGTGGTATGTAAATACGCGTGGCACTAACAGCACCGGAGGGCCGGCCCTCCTCACCGAGGAGGTTAACAAACTTGAGGTAGAGCCACCTACCCATGCCAACAAGTTTGAACCTATAGCAAAGCCTATAAGAGGACAGGGACCAAAACACACCCGTCTTAAAAAATGCCTGGTTTACAGACGGATCAGCCTCCGTGTCTGGTGGCTGGAAAGCAGCAGCTTTCAATCCCGCGACACAACAAGCCCTGACTGCGACGGGTGAGTCCAAGTCTGCACAACATGCAGAACTAATAGCTACATACCTAGCTATACAGGAGGCAGTGCGCACGCAAAAATTTAAAGTATATATATTTACGGACTCATGGGCAGTATTTAATGGAATCATACTATGGTAGGGAAAATGGAAACAAACCAATCGGCAAATTAATGGAAAGGATTTATGGTCTAGAGAATACTGGGAAAAAATAGATAAATTGTCCCAACAGACAAAGATCTGCGTCACGCATGTAAATGCACATGCTAGTGATGATTCTAAAACATCATTATACAACCAAATTGCAGACAAATTAGCAAAGGGGCTGACACCAGAAGAAAATCTAACAATAACAGATAAATCCAAATCATTAGCAATTAAATTAAAACTAAAAAGAGAAGAGAATGGAACATGGACAATACCACCAACTCCTTCAATTAAATTAAAAAAGGAAGATGGTAAATATAAAGTCCAAACCCCAGAGTTAGAAATGAAGCTGACAATACCATTTATTACACAGATACACCAGACACTAGGACATATAGGACAATCTGCACTTATGAACTGTTTCATTAAAAGTAATATCAAAGCACCAATTAAAGACATTAAGTCAGCCGTAAACACATGAACAACATGCAAAGGCACACACGTTTGGAGCATTACAACCATCAAGAATAAGCAAACCTCATACACCCAATCAACTATTACAAATAGATTTTATAGGACCATTAAATGTGCCATACTCACAAAAATACGCATGCACATTAGCAGATGTCCATACTGGAATACTGGCAGCAACAGCATCAACCAACCCTAATGCAAACAGGACCCTAAAATGTTTATGCACATGGATGATACATTTTGGCTCACCACAAATTATAGAATCAGACCAAGGGACACACTTTACCGGAGCAACAGTCCAAAGATTAGCATCAGAATATGATATAGACTGGAGTTTCCACTTGCCCTATAACCCCACGGCAGCGGGAACCATTGAAAGACATAATGGACTACTAAAACATAAAATAAAAACACTGTTAATGGATAACTCATACCCTTCATTGCAAGAACTGCTGAATAGGGCTTGCCTTTTATTAAACTCTAGACCTAGACAAAATAGACCATCACCTTTAGAAGAACTATACCTTCCGCATATAGAAAATATCAAAGAATACCAATTCTGCCCACCACCTAAATTGCACAGACACATGCCTTATAAAATTCTAGCAAAAAACCCTAAAGATAATTCGTTATCCTTGCAGGAGATCATTGCGGATAGCGGATCATCATTATACTGGACAGTAAATAAGGATGACTACAATAGACAAAAATCCAAAATACACAGCCTAGAAATTAATAGATGCATCAGATAGTTATCCCTATATTCCCACAAAAACTTTTTGCATTTATAGTATTTGCCACACACACTATCCTTCTCAACGTACTACCATGCCCCGCAATATGCAAAAGGAGACATGGTAAACTTATGCTGAAAAACATTCTGCATTTGCATACTTCTAATAAGCCTACTGTTGATCAGCAGCCTCCTGATATTGGAGCATATGTGGTGTAAACACAGAGGGCATAAAGCAAATTCTACGAATACTACGAGCCATCCAGAGAATCAGATTTTAAATTTCTTAACAAACACCTCATCACTCCTTTATAATTACACCCTCTGTATCCTTCAACAGGACTGAAATGGATACATGGGAAATCAACTTAGAGCCATTTCTACAACAGGCAAAATTACAAACCCCTCTAAACACACCTGATTCAGTCCAGATTCCAGAACACTCTACGCCTATTCCATCTCCAGATCTACCACATTTCCCAACACAACCCAGAACGCAAAGAGACATATCACCATTACAACCTACGACCCCTTTATTGGCAGGCCCCATAGATGTAGAAAGTCATCCTGAAATGTGCAATCCATCATGGTATCTATCCTAGATGGCAAACTGACCCTGAAATGCAATACCAAGAAATTTACCTCCACGTATTTTCAGAAGGAATAACGAGAAAACTACAGAATCTACTGGATGATATTCAGGCCTTTTGCGAATTCTTACCTGGACAATTGGCTACCCACTTCTTAGCATTAATACGAGACCAAACTAGCATAGGCGAACAAGCTGTATATTCAAATAATAGAAATCCAACCCAACTTCCACCCCCAACTGCACCCCACGAGCTTATTAATCTTTTAAAACACTCATATACAGATCCTCGCTTTTGCTCCCCATTCTGGCTCCGTAACCCTATACCTACACAGAGAGAATTACACAACAGATCAGAATGGGAAAATATAATGGAAATAGACGAACCAGAGGAACCCTACCCCTCATGCTTCTCCTCATACTATTAGGGCCTATCCACGCTGAGAAAAACCAGCAGACTACTATTCCTACTACTTCTACTCCTACTCCTGCTGGCTCCCCCGATACATCCTGCCACATATAAACCACTCACGATCGAATTACCTGGTCCCTTCCCTACAATGAAGTGGAGATTATATAATAACTCCACACATTATGTTTTTCACCACCCATACACACTTGTGGGTAATAATTCCTATTTCTCACTTACCATAGGGGAATTTGACTTTAACACTTCCTTACATTATAAATCCACATACAAACTATGTCCTTCATATTACCATCCAACATATTGTGAAGTGTTACTATTAAATGGTGAACAAACTTCCATGAGAACATACGGCAGAACCTCACTAAAAGAACGTATCGCTCAACAGTGGTGTCAGGACTCATTAACTCTAAGATCTGTCTCCATTGTGGAGGTCGAACAGAGGATCCACCAATACAATCATACACAATAACAAACGATACAATACTTCAACTAAATAGCAAAATTATAAACATAGTCTAACAGGTAGATGCATACGAAAATATACCAAACAGCTCCTGCAAACAGAGAGCAGTAGTAAACGTAGTTCCATTTCAGGAACAGCTCATGCATTTTTGGTATACGGGAGAACTAGGAGACGACTTTGATGAATATGAGGAATATGAGGATGAGGAGGAAGAGGAAGAAGAGGATGCTGATAGTACTGAGGATAGTAGTGAGGATAGTAATAAGGATAGTAAGGAGGAAGAGGAAGAGGAAGAGACACAACAAACCACAGAAACACCCGCACAAATTTTTAATAGGAAACCATTCTTCTCCCCACCTACTTCGAATCCTACACTAACAGAAGGATTTCCTATAACCAACAATTACAATATGACACATATATTTTTCGATAACAAAACAGGCATCACTTATTATCAATATTACCTAACCAATTTTCCAAACTTCCCATCATTTGGTAACTTTTGCATAGGGATCCCGTGCTGGACTCAACAACAGACTGGCCTGGGAATGCACACCCCCTTAGCAAGCGCTCTTAACACCACAGGAATATCTAGCAAATGACTAACTAATGGCCATACAGACAGATACCGCAGATACTCACAGATTTGATTAATCCAGTCAATTTTGACTCATACGATAATCTGAACAAGCTGTTATTATTGTTCCCCAGTGTTCGGAACAATATGTGGATTATGCTTCCCAGCAGCGCAGATTAGTGATTCACTACGTGTTAACACCACTGGAACTAACGTCACACAACATTACACAAAATTAGAACCTAGACTGTACTGTGTGGACCCACAAGCAAAAATACCAGCCCCAGTCAGAAATTTCTTATAAAGGATTACAAAACCCAACTATACACCAGTATATACAAACTCAGAAAAGAACAGTTCCTAGGATTCTTTAACTACACAACCCCCCTTTATGCAGGCAAACTCAATTTCACTTTCAGGGAAATCAAACACACGGACCCCTTTTATTTGAATACAACACACCTTTGTGCAGGAAAGCCTACGAAATACGGTATGAAATACAGCTTTTCCAATATACCAAGTTACAACTGCTCTAAATTATCATCCCCGCATTGTAAGACAACTACGGAGTGGCTAGGGACAAAGGACACGATTACGTCAACAACAGGGCTACAAACTTTAGGTAATGTTACAATGCACTTCCTCAAATACAACAGCTAACATTTCCAATATTCATATTTAACGCTTCTGTCAATGCCACCAAGATAGAATGCAGCCCCATAATTCATAGATTACTACCCTATGCTATCATACCTGAACACGACCCAAACCTTAGAAGACCAAAATTTTTGAATCACCCCTATTCATATGGCCCATTCCCAATTACATCTTTTAGAAATATCTCAATTAGTTTAAGCAGCACGAGCGGAGACTGGGGAGAAAATACCACAAAACAAACAAAAAAAATATACATATCTCTATCCAAATTCTACGATGAGACCTATAGTCGTACCCTTAAACTATTCTCACTATTACTGCAAAGGCTATGATCCTTTAATCAGCCTCTATTACAGTGTCTCATATGGACTAAAACCTACATCATGGTACCACAGTTTTTGAGCACAAATTAACACCGCAAAAAACCAGACGCATAGCAGGCTCCCTTTCATCAGGTTTCCAATCTTATATGATCTCATACATGGATGGTGGATGGAAGAAACTATTTCTCCACCACCATTCACCTATGACCAACACTCACTCTTACCTTTTACAGATTTTTATACATACCTAGAGTAACCGATATTATATAACACCGTGTATAATATATAGAGGTTGTTACAATGCAACACACTGCTTAAGGACTCTTCATTTTTCACCAGTCTTTTCTTACGGAATAATCAAACCTCCACCAAAAATCCTAGACACCCCCAGCAGTAATATCACAAAATTAATAATCCCATCAGACTGATCTTCAGCCTCAAATACAAAGAACGACAATATACTTCTCACCTAGGGATTTTCTTGCATCTTCCCTAATTAGAGATTGTGCCAGGGCTGAACCACCACTACAGATAAGGAATGAGACCTTTCCACAAAAATATAGGCAAAATGCAGGACGAAGACTTTTACAATTAGACATAGCATCTTTTGCATTAGCATCAGCAGCAGCTGCAGTGTGTCTCAAATTCAGTAAGAATTAACAAAATTACAAATGACTTAAACACATATTTTCACCATCAAAAAGAATTTGAAACCAAAACATTAGAATTATTATCTAAATCTTTTGAAAGTGTTTATCAATTGGCAGCACAAACACAGTAACAAATTATGTTCTTCAATCAAGCACTAAAAGAACAGAAGATATACATGGACACCTTGCATCAAGATGTAGTAGATTTAAACAACAGATTCCAAAAATATCAGTTAAGACAACAATTTCAAACAACACAAAACTCCCTCACTCAGGCACAAAGGGACCTAATATCCCCATCACAATGGGACAGGGAATGAACCCGCTTTGGAGCGATAATATAGCAGTAACTGATTTTACAAAACCAATTGGATGCACATATTCAGATTGTGAAACCTCAATTCTCACCACAATAGGAGGCGAAAATCTAGTAGCCTATCCAACATTAAATATACCAATTAAATTAAATGAGGAGGAATATGCAGAAACATTAGAAGAAATCTTATTTGTAGAACCCTACTTCTTCATGAAATCAAAACTTATTCAATTCACGCCTAATATCTTTGTAGCACATTTCAACCTCTACAAGCAGATACTTTCCCAATGTCACTCATTCCTCATACACCACGACCTCTGATGTATAATGTAGGAAGACATAACTCTGTAGCAGGCTTCACTAACATTTCTGTTTATGACCATACTAGCAATACTAACGTGGATTACTCTTTCCTAACCCAATGTAAACTTATTACTAATACAATGAATGTTACCCACATGGGAAAAATACATTACTCACACTTTGACACAATCACTTCGCTGCATTGGTCACACTCTATACGGCTAATACAACGCTTACAAGAAAAACATTACACTGCACCCCTTCTCTTAATGAATCCGTTTCCAAGCTTAACTCTCTAGCGCCCCTAGTTACAAAGACAGTGCAGACTTTGAAAAGCCAGACGGAACAACTACATCACTTAGCTACGTGCCAAACGCCGGGACGTCTCGACGCCAGCGAGCAGACCTAGATAAACTTCACCAGAACTGCGAGACAGCGGACACCTTTCTTTCCTTCTGGAGAACCGTCCCGTGTAACCCAGACTGGAGCTTCTTGAACCCCGTCACATGGATTCAATCTGGATTCTCGTTCTTCGAATCAACTTGGATGCTTATCAAAGAAATATTATTCGGACTGGCTATGATTTTCCTTTTATGCTTGGCTGTTAAGATATTTAGAGATCGTATTGTTCCATTGTACCAATGTTGTAAACCAAACAAACAAGTCAAAAAGACAAATTTAATGAAACGTCTATGATTCCCTCAGGCCAAAACCTTCGTGATTAACCGGGTGGAATGTTATAGTAATTAGGATAGGTAATATTAAGAATGTATTACACTTAGAAAATGGAGTGACTTATGCCCTGCTAAATGTTATAAAGTAACTGAGTGAAATGAAACTAAACTGAGTGCAAACATAAAGATAAAAACGCTACTTAGGCGACACCCCTGTGTGCACCTGTACCCTTAGATATCACAGCCCCAGGCGGCCCGTG
>RJWH01011694.1:0-11143 GCA_004363575.1 Solenodon paradoxus | reverse complement strand
TCTTTGATTTCCTAAGGCTGTTCAACATACTTTCTTTACATTTTCTTTCACTTATTAGTTTTGTAGAAGTGCCAATAAATCTAATGTAATTTGAGATCTCTTTCTTTTCAATTTGGAAGTCCAATTCTACAGTCTCTCAACCATATTAGTAAGTATTTTTGCTTAAGCATTCATCTAAAATGACAATGAACATAACAGCAAGAGTTGGCACCCATGGTCCCCAGCAATGTTTCAGGGATTAAGTCTGCAATAAGGATTGAAAACAAAGGTCTCGTGATCGAGATTTTCTACATAATCGTGTCATTGCCAAACTAAGGACAGTTTCATTTCTTTATTTTAGATCTGTGTATCTTTTTGTTTTATTTTCTTATTGTCTTTTATTAGCAAGAACTTCCAGTTCAATGTTGGACAGTAGTGGTGAGAGGGAATTTCATTTTCTTGCACTGATTTTAGTGGGACTCCAATTCACTATATTTCTAATGGGATTTTAAATTTTTCCTTCTTTTGAAAATATTATTTCCTTTAAGACAATTGACTATGTCTTACTCATGCCAGTGTTCTTCTCAATTGCAGTTAAATTGTGTTTATACTATTTGCTTCATAAAGTATGTATTAAAATATATCAGTCTTCTCCTTGTCATTTCTGAAAGAAAGTCTATATTTTCTTTCCTCCATTCAGGAAAAATAGAGACAAAGCCCTTCTACCCTCAACTTCTCTACAGCATACCACTAGATAACCTTGAACTTCTGAACAACTGCTGACACCAGAACCAAGGGAGATTACATATCCTGAAGCTCAGAATACCTGTACCCCAAGGGAATAATGTTCAGAAGAACGTCAACTTCACAGAAATATTTACTTTAAAAAAATCTTGCCTTGATTTTCACTTTCCCAGAGCTACTGGTGGGTTGCTTCTGAGGAGAAGTTTCTACTCAGTAGAGAAATATAATATTGGAGACATGTATTGTGATAAGGAGTCAAGGGGTCGGGGTGGGGAAGGAGGCAGAGAAGAGTTTGAGTAGGTTGTAAACTACTCAAAGGGGAAGGGGCCTAAAAGGGGCTGGGAAACTAAACAATCTTTTATTTCCTGTTTCTTTTTAAAACCTGTTATGTCTGTCAGTGAAATAGCTGACATTTAGCTGAAGTTTAAATTTACCTATTTAAACCTTCTGTGTGAACTGAGTGTAAGATCAAGAAATTATAAATTATAGGTAAATTAGATGCTTGTAGTTATGTATAAAGTATTCATTCTGTTTCCTAAGTCTAGAGTCTTTTCACATGCAGATTGGAAAAATTGAGGAAGGAAAGTAAGGATGTTTGGAAATTATCACTTCCTTTTTGATGGATAGTAAATACCCAGAGACAATTTTTCAGGCTTTAGGGAAGGGAATAAGGTGACCAGCAATTCTCGTTCACCAGGAACTAAAGGGTCTCCCGGGACACTGAACTCTTGGTGTAAAAGCCTGGACAGTCACATGCAAACTGGAGTGGCTACTCATCTAAGCAGGTTTGCTAGTTCACACCTTCACTGTCCTATAATCCTTTCACCAAACGATGAAACAACCTTTTTACAAGCACTTTGACAGAGCATGAAATTATACATCTAAGAGATTAAAACACCACCTTGAATTCACACAAACTGAGAAAGAAGGAGCATAGACAGAAACTTATTCTGCTTGATGTCGAAGTGCTCTTTACTTTATTGCACGTGGATTTACCAGCCATGCTGATAAACTCATATTCTCATCTATGCACTCAGTTTATAACACTGAACATACTAAGTTAAGCTAGTCAATGAATAATAGTAAGAATAATACTTCAATAATAACAACCACGACAACAGAAACAAAATTTGCTTCAATGTAATTGGAGCCTTAAGACAACTCAATTAACCATTAAACCAGATACTTAGATCTGAGAAGTATTTGAATTAGGAAAGAGCACTAGGCTTTTCCTAAGCTTAAGAAAGACTGGGAGTTCAGCTGAGCCACAGGCTGAGGCCTTGCGGCTCACGCAGCAGAAGTATGGGCAATGTAAAACCCCAGGATCTGGGTTGAAGACTTGCGGTGGGGGTGGGTGGAAAACCAAAATAAATGAACAAGTAAATAAATAAATGAATCATGCTTCTTCCTCCCCTCCCTGCCTTCCTTCTTTCTTTCCTTCCTTCTTCCCTCTCTTTAAAAATTTTTTTTGCACACATTCTCACTGCTTGTTTATCTGCTGGGCTTCTGTTTGTGGGCTCCATGCCAGCAGTGCCTTTCCTCATTCAGTTGCAGGCCCTGTGTCTTGCACACAGTCAGCATCTATTATTTACTGAATGAGTGTGTAAACATTTGAAAACAGAAACTGCTGAAGAGATGGGAATGGCTTCCAATATCCAAAATTAAATCAGTTTTCTAGATTGATAAAGTATAAAAATGTTAAACACAGTCTTTTAGGAAAAATATATATCCTAAACTCCATAGTATGACTCTGAAGAACTAACTGCGTGACTAACAAGAAAGTGCGACCTACTGATGGCCTAAGAAATGAAAATGGGGCTGGGCGACCTTGGTCTGCCTCACTGCAATTTCACTTCCCAGTTTTAGAAGTAAGCCATGAAAATGAACAGTACTCAGGTTACACACTGCTTATGGTTTGTAGCGGGGCAGTGTTGTGGTCTGAATCTATTCGTTTACATTTCTGAGAGGATTTACACAAATGTTTTATTGTGTCTTCTTTTAACTTAACCCTGTCAGTTCATCAGGAACTGGAAAGACTGAGGGGTGGCAGTGTCTGTTAAGAGCCAGGTTAGCTGAAGATGTTGGTGTAGTGTCTGGGGTGAGACTCAGGAAAATATATCTAGAAAATTTAAAAATCGTCACCTGACACCAAACCTTTGTAAGAGCACACAGAGGCCTCCCTTGTTCTAAGTGAGGGTCATCTGCTTGTTCTTGAACAATTCTGGGGCTCCCATTCAGGAGGCTGTGGGGGGAAATCCAGAAGGCACCCACCTCTGCTCCTGTCCATCTATTCCAAGAACTGACATCTTAATGATTTCTGCCCTTGCTCTTCCTGAGCTTCTAAGAGATGTCATTGTCTTTTCCACAGGATGATGAAAGCACTGAAGTCTCAAAGGGAGGACAATGATTACTGATAATGATTACTTAATAAACACAGGGTTTTGTGCCTACCATCTCCCTGCAACATTGTCGCATTCCCAAAATGAAGCTTCATTTGGGGTCTTGGGCATCCTCAGCAACTTAGAATTTCTTATTAGGCTGATTTCTCTGCTGAGCCTGAGACAATTGTGGCTTTCAGCCACCTCTGCTATCCTACACCATTCAAGTCCCTCTCTCAACCAGGTGTGTCCAGGATTCTGCATCACAAAATGTGCTTTGAGGGTCTGAGTTGCATATCAGAGAAGGGAGTACATGATATTTAGAAAGTGTCTGAATCTCAAAGAAGAGGGGAGTTAAGGATAGAAGGGAAAAAGGAAGGAGTTGTTCAGTAAATCAGAAATGTTAAAAGACAAATTAATTAATGTTGCAGATACTAAAATGCCACTTGAAATATAAAGTTATTCAAAACAAGGTTCATATGCAGTTTTATGCTCCCTGTCTTTTGTGCAGACCAGATGACTCACTGCTCGTCAACTGAGGTCAGCTGTAACACATCTGCATGACTTAGACCATTTAACACGCAGACTTAATCTTGTGTTATATTATTTTCACAGAAACGTATTTACTACACATTTCTCTATACATATATGTATAGGGGAAGAAAACTTACCCCTTCTTCCCTTCTAGGTGATTTGACTGGCCTAAAAATTGAATTGATATAAGATTAACAGAAGCAAAAGAAACACATTTAGTTTCATATGTACAGGATCCCCAATGACATATGACTCACAAGACAGGGAGTTGAGGCTTCCATGGGAGGCAAGGAGAAAGGAGCAGGGGTCGGGGACATCAAAGAAGAAGACAGTTCACAGGAAGGTGGGAAAACAAATGTTTGGATAAATAAATGTTTGCTATGCCACCCAATGTTAAGTCTTTTTATATAAAAAGTTATCTCTGATAGCAGCTTTCTTCTTGCTACAGGCTTCCTATCTAAATTCATTTATGCAGCTGAAGGAGAGATTAAAAAAAAAAAAAAACCAAACACCTCTTTCTGAGTGTGTTAGGCCTTCAGCTCAAAACAATTCATATGTAGAGTAGTTTACTCTGTGGGCACATGTACTGTGCCACTCACTATGTGGTTTACACATTTCATTTCTTACCTAAACACTGCATACACCATTACACGCACCCTGATAAAGACAGTGTTGTTTGCTTAATCATTCTTAAAATGTTAAGAGATTTCTGTTATTTCACTCCTTTAATGTCTCAATTGATGCAGCCATACTCCCTCATAGGGAGGATGAGGGTGAATCATTCAAATCACCAAAGATGATTTTTTTATTTCTCTAATGTATCTCTTTGTTGCTATGTATGCATCTTTATGCACAAAGAGGCTTTATATGGTTCATTTTTTGGATATGTGTTTCTAAGTTACTGTCCAAAATGAGATTTTCTGGATCAAAAAAAAGAAAAAACAACAACAAAAAAAACCCATCATCAGTTTAATGGCTGCTACTGGCTTTTGCTAGTTTTTTAGAAAAGAATATGATGGTTTTTCCAGCTACTTGGCAGACTTTCATTAAACACTAGTTGGTGAAATGTTCTTTTCTTTGAAAAGAAATTCTCATGCAGAACCTTCCAAGATGAAATTCAAGGATGAGGAGCTGAACCATCCTATTATGTAGACAACTACGGGAACTTCGGTCACTTCAGGAATATTGCTCCATGTCACCCAAGTCTAGAGACCAACTCTTATGTGAGGCAAAGACCCTGCTGAAAAAAAATCCTAGGTAAATGGAGAAATAAAGATTCATTTCTAGCATTTACATTTCCTTTTATAGTTATTTGTAAACCTGGCAATACAATGAAATCCTTGCATAATAGCTCTCAGATAGACAATTACATTAGTGTATCTGTTTAGACCATGGCTAGTTATAAAAGGGATTTAGTTGCTAATTTATTTATATATGAAATAAATGCTAAATATGAAGGAGTATTCTCAGGCTCATGAAGCAGTTTTACTAAGGAGGTGAAACTGGAGTAGGTCCTTAAAGGACAATGGAGTTTCACCAGATCATCAGAGAAGAGACTGGTTTGGGCAGGATATTGCAAGGTGCCCTGAAGATTTTAAACTTCCTCTTATAGACAGAATGATGCTGCTAAAGACTTTAAGCTTGAAAAGCATAACTCTGGACTAGTACAATGCCATTTTTTAAAAAAGGAAAGGTGCAGGCAAGAATGAAGGCAAGCAAGCAGGCAGGAAGAGAGGAAGAAGAAGAAATGATTTTTATTTAGTTAGCCATCCTGGTTATTCCCTCACAGCCCCGGGATGTAAACCTATGTCCTTGGGTTATATGTGGACTGCCCTCCGCTAGAGGTAGTACAATTACCTTGTAAGACAGAAGTCTCATTAAAAAAAAAACAAACTTATATGTTCATTTTTTTAATTGATGAATTTTCCATTACTTACTATTACATTTTTATCCATGCTAACTTATCCACCACAAACTTTTTACTTTGGTAGAAAATTCTACAGGCGTCAAGAAGGCCCTTGATACAGTAATTATAAAGTATAATGGCCTTCATGGAGAACATTATACCTCAACAGAGAACACCATAACTGTAAAAAGTTCAAAGTTACCCAGGACCTGTCACTCCCACATATGTCTCATAGCAGTCATTGCTTCTCCTTCCTGGACAAGAGACATTCATCACCTTGGATGGATCATGAGGACCAGGTTTTTCGGGAGACCACTTTTTTAGTTCCCAAGGATGTCCCAAATGGAAAATGAATACGGTCTGCTTCAGAGTCTATGGTTGCTCCTTTGTGAAACACAGAACTCAGTCTAAGCAGAATGACACACAGAAGAGGTAATTTTTAATAGGGTTGGTCATGGGGAGGACAGACAGGGAGGTTAGAGGTGAGGGGAAGGCCTGAATGAGGAATTATTTGGGAAAGCCTAGAAACCATAGAAGCATTAGACACCTAGGCTAGTAGAGAAGAGTATGGAATGAAAATTGTGAAGAAGAATATGGTAAAACAAGAAAAATCTTATCTACTTGTTTTTGTCTGGGGATTGTGGAGGCAAAGAAGAAATTTCTCCCTGACCTCTGATTCTTCTTGGGCTGTTGAGCAATCAAATTAATATCAGAGAGATTAGTAGGAGAAAAACCAAATTTAATTACATACATATGGAGAATCCACAAAAGATATGAATTCTAAAGCCACTGGGGCAAAATGAGGGTATAGATCCCTAGTTGGGGAATGGGACAGGGGGCCTGGGGCTGCAAGGAGGGAGGAGGGTGACTCACTGCGGAGGAGAGGGTGACTCACATGATGAAGACCAGCTGTGCTGTAATTAGATGGTTGTCCTGTCATACAGATAAATTTCCCTGATAAAAAGGTTATTTTTGTTAAAAATCCTAAATCTGGGTAATGCTCCCTCCCCCCTTTCTTTTTCATGCTCCTAGGCAGTTAAGAGAATGACAAAGTTTTTCATGAGACTGAAGGTTCTCCATTGACCTCAACTCAAAATAATATACATGCAAAAGTGACCTGTCTTATTTGGACATATTGGGTAACCAATTCTTCAGGATGGTCCTTCACTCAACAGCCTATTATAATGTTATGAATTCCCAATCACTCTATAAAGTATGGAAAATGGAAAAAGATTCCATTCAGATTTAACTGGCTTTGGGAAAAGAGAAGAAAAGCCCAAGGAAAGCACATCTAGATGGAGATTCAAATCACACTGAGTGACAGGCTTGGCCAGGTTGCTGATCCACAATGGTGTTTCTCTGCAATCACGTGGCAGTTGTTCTCTCCTCAGCAAATCTGAGGACAGTGAGGCATTATGACCACAGCTAGGTTTATTTTTGGTAGGCTCACATAGGAAACTGGCCCCATACTTTGTATACTAAACCAAGGACAGATATTGATACAATACTCACTATTTTGAATAGGACCTGTGTCTATTCCAAGGGAACATTTTGAACAATTCTGCCAGATTTGTGGGTGAAAACAGCATTCTCTGGGAGAAAGCCTGGGAAACTTAATTGCCAGTTGTTTATTTTGGTGACATTTTGATTCTAGTGCGCTTGGATTTTAATCTCTGCAGGTCTTAATTTTGATGGCCCCATTGTGTGGGGCTACCTCAGTGCTAGATAGCCTCAATTACACTTCAGCAGGAGCAAAGCCAGTTAGTGAAGGTGGGTGGTTTCCAGGGAAAATGGAAAAGCCATTGATAAAAATTGGAAAGTCACAGTCAGGAAGAGAGGCTGGAAAGATTGGAATAGGGGATGAAGTTTTTAAAAACAGTTGTGTGTGTGTAAACACACACACACATTATTTCTAATCTGAAATGCCAGTGAATTGTTCTGGTAAATATGCTCTAAATGATGACATTTCTACATCACCAATAAATAAAGTCTCTGAGTAGATGAGGTATAGGGGCAGCTCATAGAGAAGAAAAGAGAAGGTTGCTACACTTGACTGTCTCAAGTTAGAGCGTCTTGGTTTCTGGTTGAGGAAGTTCTGCTTCCAGCTCCCTATTTCCAGCTATCCTTCTGGAAGCTGGGTTTCTGCTCACCAAGTTGCAGGATTTTCTATACTATCCTCTTTAGTACGGGTGCTTCCTTTTTCAGACATGAAAACACCTATTTTGGAGGGAAGAATAGACGAACCATTGTCAACAACATACAGAACAATGGACTCAGGACTGTGAGTGAAGAGTAATAGAAACTGGGGTATATGAAACCCCAGTAAAGGAAACTGCAGAACGCAGGTTGCCAAGGCAACTCCTCGCCTCTCTCCTCATAGTGATCTCTTCCTTGGCTTGTGGCTTGATTCTGCCTGGAACCCAGAATGTCATTTAGTGATGGCACTACATGCAGACTTTGAAGTGCTTGCATTTAAGTAACTTCTGCCGATGACATCTACTTTTCAGAAGAGCAACGAAATCTCCAGGCAGTCAGTCCTGTTCTTCCACCCCACTCGGGCAGGGCTGGTAGGGACAGATGCCAGAAGGGGCTGCCTGGAGGCAGGCCCAGCTGATGAGCTGCGCAGGAGGAAGAGGTAATCTGGCTCTCACGCATATCCTGGAGGCTGCCGCCGGGGTGGCTGACGCCGTCGGGGGCGTTCCTGGGAGCCCGGGTGGACGAGATTAGACCCAGAGCCCCGGGAGGAGCCGGCTGACGGCCACGTGACCGACCGCGGCGGGGCTGGCGGCCCAGAAATAGCTGCGGCAGCAGTTCCGCCCGGGGCTGCAGTGAGGGCGAGGCGAAGCTGCAGGACGTTGGCTCGGCGCGGGCTCAGCGCGGCCCGGGCCCCGGAGGATGCTGAGCCCCTGGCCAGGCCGGCCCCGAGCACATGATGGCGATTCGAGAGCTCAAAGTGTGTCTTCTCGGGGTGAGTCCCGCTTCTCTATCCTGCGGGGACAGTGCGTCCCAGTCCGTGCACCCTCCCTGGCCCGAGCCCCTCCTCGTTCGTGCACTCCAGTCTCCCTGACACCCCCTGTCCCCTACATGCCCCTACATGCGCTCCCCTCGCCATGGGCCCTCCATTTTCCTGCGCCCCTCCAGCCCTCCGTGGCTTCCCCGGCCCCCTGCCCCTGCGCTGCTAGCTTCGGTCCGAGCCTGTTCGGAGCTTTCTCGGTGCGATCCTCCCGAGTCTGATCGGTGGGGACCTGTCGGGCCTAGCGAAGCTGCGGACCGGGCCGGGCACCGGGGACTCTTCGCCGGGATGGGAAGAGCGGCCGCGCGGCCTGGCCACGGTTGCGGTCGTTACGGCCTCGGAGGGCTTTCTCCTTCGCCTTTGATAATTTCCTTCCGGCGGAAAGTTTGTGTTACTCTGCCAAGGCGCCGGGTCCTCTTCTTCCCACTCCCCGCCCCCCACCAGCCCCGGTCAGTTGGTTTATTATTTTTAAAACAGACGAACTAAGGGTGAGAAAACTCCGACCCTCTGGGAGGTGAAGAAAGTTGTGTAGAGTAGTGTGCCTTTGTTGGTTTTCCGGAAAAAGGCAGGATGAGCAAGTTCCATCACCACTTCCCTCCCAAGTGGGTCTTTATGAGCCTGAAGAAAAGTGAAAGAAGCCAGAACCCAAGAAAGAACAAACACCCCAGCGCGCATAGGCACACCTGTCCGAGGGTGCAGCTGCCCCGCCCCCTTCCCATGTTTAGGGTCATTTCCTTTTGGTTGCCCATATGAAATTTCTGGAGCACTTCTGAAAGAGCTGGTTTTAAGCCGCTTTTCTTTGGGGTAGAGCCATGGGCAAATCTGGTCTCCCAAGAAAACGATTGCTTACAACACACACACACACACACACACACACACACACACACACACACCCCCAGCGAAAATGTAGACCACTCTTATTTGTCTCAGAGAAATGTCAACTGGTGTGCCCAGATGGGTGTACAATAAACGAGTGAAGAGGAAATGATTCTAGGTTGAACTGAATTTTACCACACCAAGGAGTGGCTAGGTTCCATCTAGGCTCTTCTGGAGTTTTTGACAGGACATGTTCTTGACTTTCTACGGTCACTGTCTTCTGCGGCAACTCTCATTTACACTGGATTGTCTGGTTAGCCAAGAATTCCACAGGACCTGACAGAAGCCCTCCCTTTGCTGCCACCCTTAACACAAGCTACCCAGCATTCCCACCCCACCTGCTCACCCAGCCACATCTGGGATCTGGGTAGGATGCTCTCTGGTCTTCCTCTGCTGACATTTATAAGTTTCACTGTCTGCCAGGCTCTCTAACATAGTCCAGAAATAAATTCTAGGAATCGC
Organism: Solenodon paradoxus; assembly: GCA_004363575.1. NCBI lineage: Eukaryota > Metazoa > Chordata > Mammalia > Eulipotyphla > Solenodontidae > Solenodon > Solenodon paradoxus. The sequence continues at coordinate 1,251 of RJWH01011694.1, read as the reverse complement.
AGGTTTTCCTTGTGCGGAGTCGTTTCAGCCTCATGGAAGACCTTCAAAGACTTAGTTGGACTGTGTGTGCCAAGTCATCAGAGGCAACTTTGAAGTGTGTAGTTTGTGTCAGATTTGACCTTGGGGATCAGCAACATAGGAAATGTTTTACCTTTTGTTTTTGTTTTCTTGTTTTGGTTTGATGCTTTCTCCCTTGTCATTTACTTAGGTAGCATGGATTCTGCCCCCATCCCATGAATCCTTGTTGTTACTTTAAATATTTAGGACTGCGTCTATAGTCTTCTCACGGTTAGGTGGAAAGCGCTCTGCATCAGGAGGCAGGATCCTGAGTGCACATCCTTTCCTACTTGCTGGTTGTGCAGTTTTAGACAAGTGCCTCAGTTGTCTCATCTATAAAATGGGCATAATAACATCTTCCCTTCAAGGTGGAAGAGCATATCAGATGATCTCCTAAGATATATAGAACCATTTACAGCTAACCTGTGATTCTGAATGACAATTAGCAAGACTGGCAGATGAGAAAACTGGAAGAAATCTCTTTCTTTTTCTCTTATATCTGAATGAAACACTATTTTACTGGCTTTTTGGAGACAGTGCCTCACCCAGTTTGCAAGCTTTGTAGTAACTCTACTAGTAGGAGTTTGAGTTGGAGAGGAAGAGCAGTGTTGAAGCAGAGAGAAGATATTTCTGGGCAGACAGAGGCTTAGAAATATCAGTCATATCAAATCACATTCAAGTCCTTTTTTGAGAGTGGTTCAAAGTTTTAGTGTTAGTAAAGCCAGAGGCCATTTTATTTAAAAAATAAAATAATATTTGTTTTGTTATCTGGTTAGACTGATCTTGTGCTGGGTCGGATGTGTATGTCAGCTATGTTCTCAGTTGCTCATCCATAGAGGGTGATTCTCTGGGAGAAATAGCATTTAAGTGAGGTCAAAACCATTTTAATTGCCTTGGTTTGAGAGAGAATCCTGTGACTTAGTGACTGTATAAGAGAGTTAATACTAAGACCGAAAGACTTCTCAAAATTTTAAGAAGTGTCTCAAACTCTTTGTTCTTTGTCTTGGGAGGTTTGTTTTTTATGGATGACGTCTTGCAGGCCACTCAGTTTCCTGTTTTTTAGCCACCATCACACCTCCCTGAAGTCTCAATAAGACCCAGAATCTAATAGCCACACCTTCTTTTGGGTCCTCTTGAAAGGAGACAAATGGCTCCGACCTCATCTCTTAAAGCTTGCTGTCTCAGTGGAAGGAC
>RJWH01011693.1:0-11169 GCA_004363575.1 Solenodon paradoxus | reverse complement strand
GGGGGAGGAGGCAGTGGCTTAATACCCAAAGTCCACAAACTACTCGTGAAACTCAATAGAAAGACAATCCAATCGAAAAACTGGCAGAAGAATTGTTAGACTTCTCTTCAAAGAAGACATACGATGGCCGACAGGCACGTGAAAAGATGTTCTTCCTCATCTGACATTAGAGAAATGCGAAACAACAAAAAATGAAGTATCGCCTTATACCTGTGAGACTGGCTATTATTCGAAAGTCTGGAAACAACAAACGCTGGCTGGCGAGGATGTGGAGAAGAGGGAACCTTTCTCACTGTGGGTGGATCGCAAACTGCTCAACCATCACGCAAAGCAGTACGATGCTCCCTCCAAATGCTGAAAATAGAAATCTCACGTGATCCCATGGCTCTGCTTCTGAGTGCTTCCCCAAAGGACCCAGAAACACTACGACTTATTCACGTAGACATGTGCCCCATGTATATGGCGGCATTATTTTCAATACCCCGAACTGGAAATTACCCCAAGTGCCCATCAGCAGATGAATGGCTAAAGAAACGTAGTGCGTGTGTACACGCATATATACACATATACACACACACACAGATACACACACACACACGATGGAATACTCTTCAGCCTTCTGAAATCCTATCACTTGAGACAACGTGGACAGAACTAAAGGGGGTTTGCTAAGTGAAGTATCAGACGAAGACAAATACCAGATGATCTCATGTATACACGGAATATAAAGAAACAAAACAAAGGAATGGTCTCAACAAAAAGCAACCCCTGAACATCAGTACTAGAACCAAGGTTACTAGCAGGGGCCTGGGTGGGGGCTGAGGACCGGACGTGATGGCATCCAATGGGCAATGAACAACTTTTGGTATTTTGGGTGGTGGGCAGGGTATGTGGTCATGTATCTGAGGAATGGAGAACATACACATATGGGTTTGTGTTACTTTTGTAAAGCAAAGCTACCTCAAAAATATTAAATTTTCACACACACACACACACACCAGGAAGGAATAAAGTACCAGAAAACAAAGGATTGCAAATTTTCAAAGCAGTATTATGAAACAAACAGTAGACTTTATAAAGGCTGGAACTGCAATCTCAGAGGGTGAGGAGATAAATAATTGGGCAGAAACAAAATCTGAGGAGATACGGTCTAAATATTATCAATAACTAATGAAACAAGAGTTTACACACTGCAGAGTGCTATAAACCACAAACAGGATAAACACAGGGAAACGACACCTATACACATCACTGCATAACTGCAACAGAGACAAGTCCAAAAACTTGTGTCAGAAAACTAAAGCAATACGAAGAGAGATTACCTTCAAAGGAGCAATAATTGGCTCCATAAGTGACATCTTAACAGCCAACACTGTGCTCAAGGGAATACAAAGTGTTATGTGAGAATTCTATGCTTCTCCACTTAGTGAAAGTATTACTCAAGAATGAAAAAGAAACAGACGTTTTCTAATAAATGATACTTGACATAATTTGTCACAACAGACTTGCACTAATGGAAAACTAAAGACTGTTTTTCAAATAAAAATATATATACACACATATGTATGGAAAGCTAAAGGTAGAAGACAAAATGAAGACGCAAAAATGATTAGCAGGCAGCCAGATCTAAGTTACAACGATATTAAAAATAAAAAAGCATATGAACTCAAATTCATATTTGGAGTAAAAGGAGGGAAGCAGAGGCAGTTCGAATGGACCAGTCCAGACAGGACAATGGTACAAAGACGAGACCCCAGAGCGTGGACTGAGTCTCCGGCATCACAGCGTCCCTGAGCACCTTGGGGCACTCAGGGAAACCTCCGTGTTTTCATCAGAATCGGTTCAAAGGTCGAGTCGATGTTTGTAATGGGGGGAATACACGGAAAAACAATCAGAAAATGGCACTGATCCTAAACAGCAATCCTCAGCCTTGAAAATAAAAGAATGGAATAACAAGTGGAATTTCAGGTCAGTTCCATCCAAGGTAAGACCAAGAATTATTTAAATAGCTAAGTAACGAGAGAAACTACAGTATTATACTTCTACAGTATAACAAATAAGTAACAAAATACATTAAAAAATATTGTTCACAGGAAACAGAAAAATAATTCTGAGGAGGAAATTGAATTTAGCAGTAGCAGGCAGGCTGCGATGTAGCCAAAAGAATATAGGCTTAAACCACGAAAGAATATACTGAACAATAACAGACATTGCACTTTTTATCTTACAAACCTCCGTTAAAACAAAGCCTCAAGTTAAAAGTGCGCTGAACTCCGGTCATGGCTGCTCACTCCGCGGACGGGCAGAGGCACAGGCTAGTGGGGCAGCATCCAAGTCCAGGACAGCCAGCTTCGCACTGTCTGCCCGTCTGCAGAGAGGGGCTTCCAGCAAAGAAAAAAATCGAGCAAAATTCCTATTCACTTCATTATCTTCTGCCCACAGCCTTTAAGAATTCAAAACAAAGTCTCTCTTTACAAATGTCTGCTTTCTATAAAAAACAGGGAGTAGATAACTTCCTTGAAGTGCAAGAAAAATGAGTATGCATGGTTGAGAAACAGTCCAAGAGGCCCCTTTGTCCCAGACGGGAAGCGCCTGGAAACACGGGCTTCACTGTTATTATCACACACACCTAGCTAAGCGCATCCCTGGTTTCCAGGCGACGAGCTCAGAAGTTGCTACAGTTGTGTGTCCATTTAGCAGCTGAGGAAACTGAGGCCGAGAGCCTCTGTCTGAGGTCAAACAGCTCGTCGGGGCGGAGTGGCGATCTACACACGGGACAGTGTGAGTCAGGCGCTGGGTCTCAGCTGCTGTATTTTGCTGTTTCTTCCAATGACTTTCATAATTGGGGAAAAGTGACCATTTTCTCTTAGAAATGCAACTGGAAGATTGTGCTTTAGGTGCATATTCTCTGCATCATTCGGATGCATTAGGACGTGGAAGGAGGAAGGGCCTCCCGCTGCCGAGGAAAGAACACAGCACTGGAGAAGCGAAGAATCTCGCTTTCTCTAAGAGCCGGGACAGGCAACATCCAAAGCGGCCGTCAGGACCCCATCGCTGCCTGTTACTGCTCATGCCTCCGTGTGGGTCCCCTTGTCCTGGGACTGGGTCTCACGAAGAAGGAGCGCAAGCAGTGGCACGTCACTTCCGAGACCAGGCTGCCAGAGTCCCCACCTTCCACTGTGGTGGAGGTGTAGCCGTCTTGCTATGACGGGTCCTCCAGCCTGGGAAAGCCAGAGGCCCAGCAAAGAAGTCCACGGGACAAGAGTGGAGGCCTCCCGTCCAGTCACAGCCCTGGTCCCGCCTTCACAATGCTGACGACCACCACCTCTAAGGACAGCTTGACCACACCTCATAAGTGACCTTGAGACCCACATGGTCCAGCCACTCACATCCCTGACTCAGAAATTCTGTGTGGTGATCGATGTTCATCTTTTAAGCTGCTGCAAAAAGAGCCCAACAATTCACTGCTGATTTAACAATGATTGAGAATAATCTGGATGAAAATATGACAGATTGAAAACAAAATAGAAACTCAAATATCTGTGCAATTAATAGTCCCCAGGCAAATACGTACTGCAGAAGTTTAATAAACATTAGCCTGCTGTCACTGTGGTTTCAGACAAATAACTAAGAATGTAGAAATACAGGGAAAATAAAAATAAGAACAAAATAAACTCAGAAATAAGCTGAAACAATTTAGAAACACCCTTATCTTTGACATTTTAATTCCATTTAAACACCGATCCAACCATGATTAGTGTCACTAACAAAGGGTGTGATAGAAAACGGAATAAACTAAAATGAGAGTATTGTACTCTATCTGAATAAATACGGATACTGGAGTAGCAGAGAGAAGTAACAAACTGTAAATAAAACAGCCTGGAACGTGGAGACGCGCGGCCTCCAGTGAAGGAAGAGAACCGGAGTATGTTACTCGGTGACAGACACATCTTCATCTTCCCTCCTTTTCCTTTACGCAGGTGCCACTTCCATCCACTCTGTCTCCAAATCCTCACTGTCGGGCATGTCTTCAAGTGAACTCTGTGAGGATCATTAGCGAAAATACATGCAGAAAGAGTAATGCTGCGGCAAATCTTGAATTTCAGTTCATTCTTTCTGCTCACATTGATGACGATTATTTTGAATGACATCATTGTCCTGGGTGGTGACTGGCACCAGAACACAACGGCTATGTTAGTATTTCAACATTCATCCTCTTTAGTACTGACTAGCCCAGAGAAACAGACTAGCCCAGAGAAACACCTACAGTCTCCGTGAAACTAAATACTTCATACTCTGCTAAGTAAAAAACAACATTTTACTGATTATTTTGTAATAAGTTTATCAGAACTAACATTGAGCATGTCCTATGTTGTAAAATGTAAAATCAGTAAGAATTAGTTTTTAAAATAGACTGCACACTACTAATGCTAAATTAACACTAAAAAACAAAATGATGCTTAATAGCCTTTAGAAGACTGTCCTTGCAAGTGCATTTATCCGCTAACTTTGTATCATGTCAGCAGCCTTGCTGACTTTGCTGGTAAACTGTGTTAGGTAAGTAGGGCGGGACGGTGACTGGCGCTGGAGACAAGCACGCACTCTGCTGCTTGAGGGAATGGTCCGCAGACGTCTATTAGATTCGCTGGTTTACAAAGTTTGAGAAGGTGATCTCCGTGTGGCCTCCTGGCCAGGTCTTCCAGCCGTCGCTGGAAGCAGAATATGGAAGTCTCCGAACGTACGGCTGAACTGTCTCTTTCTCCATTTCTGTGACTTTTGCTTGGTATTTTGAGGCTCTGTTGTTAGGTAGATAAATGTTTTTCATGGTTACACTGTCCTGATGCGCTGAGTCTTTCCTCACCAGAAAATGCTCCTGTGCATGTCTCGCAGCACTATTTCTGATTTTACAGTCCCTTTTGTCTGGTATTTCTGTGGTTATTACTACTTTTGCTTTCTGCTTGCATGATCTCTCTTCTCCATCTTTTTACCTTCTGTCTAGCGGTATCTTTGCATCTAAAGTGTTTCTCAGTATAGACAACATGTAGTTGATTTTGCATTTTTGCCCAGCAGAACAAATTTTGCCTTCTGATTAGACTTTTTGATCCATTCACATTCAATCTTAACATTGACTAAGCTGAATTATGCTGCCATTTTGCATTTTGCTTTCTGTCTTTTTGTTCATCCACTTCTTTTCACGGAAGCCTTATTTGACACTAAGTGAATACTGTCTACTGCAACATTTTAATTGCTGAATGATATTTTCACTAAATATGCTGAGTTGATTCCTTTGTAGTGCCCTAGGAGTGACCTCATATTTTAAATGATCAGAATCTACTTCAGATTTGTATTAACTCCAATGAGACACAGAAACACATGTACAGAGCTCTAATCTTTCCCTTATATGTGGTATGTTTGTTCCACACAGTATAAATCTGGCGCTCCAATAATACATTGTTACAATTTTGCGTTACTAACTCACGACTTTAATGAGGCCTCTAAGAGGAGATCAGGTGTGGATACTTAGAGTGCTTGTCACAGTAACCCTATCACCAATTCAATGAGCGCTTTTTGCGAGACTTCAAGAGGACCCTAGAGAAACACCTTGTCAGGAACACCTTGTACTTCAGACGCATCCTCCGTGACGATGCTACAGCCAGGGCAGCAAAGAAGTTAGTAAAAGGCAACAACAGGTGAGGTGCTTTTATAACTTTTTCTAAAGTTTTGTATGCTCTGTACAGAGTTGGAGTAGCAGTGGAGAAACAAAAGATAAAAATCTGAATGCAAATCTGTAAAAAGACAGTTGACACATAATAAAACCAAATATTCTACCACATTTTTTTTTTGCAAGTTTAAGATCACCTGTTAGAAGGCTGACTCATTACGTCTGTAGAATCAGCACCATATTTACTTGTCTGGGGTCATTCAAATGTACATCTTTTTGCTTCATTCTCATAAACAAATATTTCAAAAACCTTGGTGGTTTATTCTTAGCTGAAAGATTTCTAAGTTTAGGATTCGTCCCATTCCTTTGATTTGTTTCTCCTCCTACAGCTGACTCTCCAAGAAGAACACAGCATATTCATTTCTCCAAGGAACATGTGCTGAAGATCACCCTACTGCTAAACATTTAGGAATCCTGCTAGCTATAACCACTGATAACGTGAAGTGAGCCACAGTAGGGATATCTTCACATCAACAAATGCTATAAATTGTGCTGAGAGCTAGACTGCCAGCACATCAGTGACCCTAAGTAAAAAAAAAAAAAGTTTAAATTGAGGGTAATGCTGAAAACATAAAATCTATTTAATAAGCATTTCTACTATAAGTGTTCTTGGATTGTAGTGTGGAACTTCCAGAATTATCAATTCTTCAGAAGATCACTGCCAGGTTAATTAAGATGTCATTAAATTATGAAGTATACAAGAACAGTTTAATATTAGTGTTTAAAATCGTATCAAAGAATTCATTTGTAAGACCTGTCCATCATCTATACTAAAGGAGAGAGAATGACGCTTTTATTTTCTAGACATATATATGTCATATACATATATATATATTTAGTTGACTTGTTTATATCACAACAGATACATACAATGAAGTTACAGAATTGCATCATTTAATATAATGCAATAATTTACACTGGCTATGTAATCCAGATTACAGCAGGAGAAAAAAAGAATGTAACTATTTAATCACACTTGGAAAAGCAGAAGAAAAGAAGAACACATGCTGTTTCACAGTCCTGCCTGCTACGGAGAGGAAGGCGTCCTTCTCCAGCCCTACCCAGCCGTCCAGGGGTGTCACTCAGCCCCTGAAGACTTGCAGGCACCCACACGTGCATGGGGAACACCACAGGTGCTGGCCAAGAGTCTGCAAACAGAACTGGAGGCCACAGGAGCCCCGTGTGGCAGGCGGGGCGGGAGTGACGTGCGATGAGACCCCACAGGCCACTGGAGCCTTGTCTTCACTCTGAGAGCCACTGAGAGCCATCGGAAGGGCTTGTGATGGGCCCGCCGCCACGTCTGTGCCGGGAGCTGCACCTACCAAGGCCTGTTACCAGTCTGCTCCAGCCTCTTTCCACCCAGCAGACATCAGCTACAGAAACGTCACTGCATGTGTTTCTTCCCACTGAAATGGTTTTCAGTCCCGCCCACTTTCTTCACTCACCCGCAGACTCTCATTGGCTGCTTCCAAATCTTTTCCTGAATCAAAGAATTAATTTTATATCCCAGGTTTGGTGAAGAGGGCAAAATGCTAAGTTATGCCTCAAAATTTGCTGTCTTATTTTCGAGCACTGTTCAACAAAATGTACTCTAAACAGTGATATTGCAACCAAAGAATACCCTATTTTGATGAAATGGCACTTTATTTCCCTGTTAGCTTTTTGCTTTTTTAAAAACTGCATTTTCGATAATTTTCCCAGTTGTGTATCTCTCTTCAATTTAGTTTTCCCCCTTCACTTTTATTTTCTATTCTTTCTTCTCTAGAATTTATTCTTCAGTTTTATGTAAAATGCCCAATGCCTTGTCTGCCCTGCGGGAACTTGAGGGAAAAAGAACATGTTTCTATATAAACCATAAATAATTAAGTCTGCCTCTTTTTTCTTTCGCCCTTCAGAGGACAGGAGGAAGACAGAGAACAGCTAAATAAATCAACAACGATACAAATCATCCTGCTAAGTTACCCTGAAACATTCTACGGACAACCACGAGGCACATACATGAGGTCAATGAGCTCAGAAGCCAAGGTAAAGATAACCAGGACCGAGGTTGGCTTGCTTCCCTTCTCATTCTTCTACGACTTCCCAAGTCAATCAACAGAATAAAGTCCAATCCTTACTTGGATGCTGTCCTCAAGACAGTTCAAATCCGCCCATCATTATCTGAACCACTTCATCTCCCCTCAAAATACAAAGCAGTGGACAGAAACACAAACTTCACAGAATCTCGGACAAACCGGTTTTGAACAGAAATCTCCCTGCAAGCAGACTGCACCTTCCAATCAACTATAACGCCACTGTGTCATGACAGCAGGCACCGATTCTTCCCTTTAGAGACAGAGCATGAAATCACTGTGCATCTTAAAATCAGTAGCATGTTGTACTGAAAGAAATCTGCTACTAAAAAGTGCAAAAGAATAGAAGCCTCTTTAGAAATCCTACACAATTAAAATCTTTCTTAGCCATTTAAGTTTGTTACTCAATACATAGTAATTAGCAATATTGTTATAATAAATATTGAGGACTTTTCCCTTTCATAGTCTCTAGGAAGTTAGGTTTATTCTTTACACTGAAACTATGAAGAAAGGATATCTAAAGGTATTTCTTTTATATTAAGGTATTAAAACACTTTATCTTTGTGCAAATCATCTATTAAAGTGGCAGAGTCAATTTGAAAAGGACTATTCCTTTTGGATTTGGTATTTTTAAATCTCAAAATATTGAGAGCTTGACATGATATCTTTAACTCATGCCTGGCACAAATAATTAAAGCAGTATTTTTTTTCCTGCAACTTCTGTTATTTGTATTGTGTACTACAGAAGAGGATACTAAAAACCTGGACATTAACATGTGACATTCCAAGTGATAATATTAAGGGTAGGAGATGCCTTTTTCTTTTCTAAAAAGTAGAAAACCTGCCGCTGCCTTCTCAAGGGAAATTTTTCGGGTACTGCTGCCAGTCTACATAAAACCTCATGAGTTCCGCTGCCGCCCATTCAGATTTCATGACAATTTGGGCACATGGTAAAGCTTGAGGGTTCCTTTAGGGTTGAGAGGTTTTCTTTCCTATTTACTTTCCAGGGCTGAAAAGAAGAGCTGACACACAGTCATGTCCTGAATACAGCTGACAACTTTACTAGGAAACCACGATGGATTCTCCACGGCATTTAACACTGAGAATACAAATCATAAGCGTATTCACTTAAAGTACAACTCATTATTAACATCCTCAATAAAATATATGAATTCCAAGCGATAATCTAAGATCAACATCTTGTCAAAAAATGTTAACCTAGCAGCATCACTGGACAGTAAAATAATCACGCTGCATCCTGGTGTCGCCCCTGCTCCATCCGGGCAGCGGCTGCAAGGGAGGCCTTGTGGCCCCTCGGCCAGAGGAAGCCGCCTGCAGCCTCTGTCTCCTGTGCCCGAGAGCAGCTGGAGGCGGCCTGTCGCCCTCACCTCCACCGCTGCTGCCGCAGTCAACGGGCGGGCCTGCCTCGCTCCCGTCAGCAGCAAGGGGCTCTGTCCCTGCACCCAGAGTGCTCTGTGAGTGACAAGTGTCATCACCACTACAAGAAGCGACCAGCAGAGCTCTGCTCCTGACCAGGGTGGGGCCCACAGTCACGCCCTCAAGAGCAAACAGAAGAGGACGAGAAAAACAAATTCACACTAGCAAATACAGGACGCAGACAGTACTCATGCCAAAATCATACATGAATGGCTGAAGGAGAGAAAGGTGGCAGGAGGCCCCCAGGGAAGTAAATGGGTCAAACTAGCAGATTAACAATGCAAGTGATACTATACGGATGGGAGTGATCTGAAGAACGTAGATTTAATTACCCAAAAGAAAATCCATGGCGTCAAAAAGTACCAGATGTGAGGGACTACTTCACAAAGGCGGCGGCGACTACAGAGAAAGCAGTGAAGTGAAGTGAGACGCGCATGAAAACCTCTCCAAACTGGTTAAATCTCACAGAGGAACAAATCTCTGAAACTGATGACAAAAACAAGGGCGACCTTCATGGAAGGGGAGAAACAAGATTGAGGAGAAGTGAAGAAACCTGGTAAAAAAAATAAGAATATTGCTATCTCAGAAAAAAGGGAGAAAGGAGCAGAAAACTTAAAGAAGAAATAGCAGAGATTCCCAATCCTGCCATAAAATGTAACCATCAAGTTCTAAGAGACCAACAGAACAGGGAAATTCCTAAATGTAAAACACCTTCAAGACACATTATAGTAAACAGAGTGAAAGCCAAAGATATAGAAAAATTACTCAAGGCTGCTAGAGAAAACAGAAATGCAACCTGCAAAGGCACGACCATCATTTTTTGCAGTAGAAACCCTACAGGAGTTCTAAAAGGCAGAAAACAAAAATAATGATTCACCAAACTGTGAGGATAGTGATAAACAGTATACAAAGTCAGAAACAAAAACGGGACCAAAAATAAAGAACAACAAAAGAATACAACAGGGAAAAGAAAAACATGGCATCTATATGGACATAAAAGTATGATGTGATGTCAGGTCATAAAAGATTATCACAGAGTAGCAAAGTTAGAGGCAATTCACATGGTCTCCATCAAACCTAAATCAGACAGAAAAAAAAGACTCAGAAGACAGCAATAAAGACCCACATGAAAGTAGTTACCCTAAATGTGAATGGACTACACTCATTAATCAAAATCCGCAGAGTGGTGACATGGATCAAAAATCAGGACTCAGTGACATCATGTCTACAAAAACGCTCCTTGGAGTCAAAAGACAAACACACGTTGAAAGTAGAGGCGACAGAAATTTATCAGAGCGACTGCGATTTAAAGAAATCAGCAACTGCAGTACTAACAGAAGACAAAATAAACTTGCATCTGGAGAAGACACCACAAGGCAAAGATGACAGAGGGGCACTGCATCAGAAGTGACTGTCGGGATCGCAGATGCATCCAAGGTGGCAGCACCGAAGGCCGTAACCAAACACTGAGAGGAAAAAGGGAGACACAGAGAGTAACACGATGGGAGCAAAGGACGGCGATACCCCACTGCCATCAACAGACATACCATCTGTGCGGAAAACCAACCAAGAGACAAGGATGCTAGATGCAAGTCGTGACGCTAACAGGCACGTACCTCATTAAAAAGCATTTTATTTTTCTCAAGTGTGAACGGACATTCTAAGGAGAGACCAGATGCCGGGACAAGAAACAAGCCTCAGTGTATTTCGCCAGACTGCAATTACAGAAAGCGTCTTCTCTGACTAAACGGGGTCAAACTAGAAGTGAACAAAAACCCAAAACCAAAACTGGAATAACAACACACTGGATTTAAAAAAAACAACTTCTGAATAACTCCTGGATCCCTAATGAAGTTAAAGACAAAACTAAGAATTATCTTGGAAACAAAGCAAAAAAGAAGAGACTAGCTACCAGGACATGTGTGATGAGGTAAAAGC
>RJWH01011692.1:0-11174 GCA_004363575.1 Solenodon paradoxus | reverse complement strand
AGTTTTCTGATGTTTATTGCTGAAGGGCAACTTGCAATCACAAAGAACACCAAAGGCTGGTCCAGTGGTGATATTGGCTTAAAGGGGGAAATGTCTATGGGATAATCTGAGGGCCTTATTAGTACTCTCAGGCATTTCTACCAGTGTAGGGATCAAAGGAAAAATTCCCCCATTTCCCCCATTTCTCTGAGGCTCTTCACAGGCTGGACGACTGATCAAATTAACATTATGAGTAATTAGTACAAGCCCAGATTGAATAACGTATGTAAGGAAAATTTACTTGGCGGTAAATTCTGAGGTTGCTGGGACACACACACACACACACACACACACACACACACACACTCATATCTTGAGCTTAGGCATGGAGATCTCAGGGGAAAGAAGTGGGGACCCCCACATGGCAAGGAGGAATGACTCATTGTTACTCTTATTCTAAAAATAGAGATAAATAACTCCCCTTTCTACATTCTTCTAGAGAATAGGGACAAGAGATCATTTCTTCATTAGGAGGCCCAGGGACAGTTAGATGTCTCTTGATTAAGGCAAGGGCTAAAGATGAGAAGAACAGGGGCTTCTCCTTTGTCTCTGGGCCTATCCTTCACTGTTGTTGGTTCTTCATATTAAAGTGGGGCATGTACAGGAGACTAATTCTGAGAGACCTGAACAATTTTGAAAAATTCTGGATGTCATGTTTAGTCAGCGTTATTACCAATAGACTGAGACAGACCCACTCTAGAGAGCAACAATGAACATAGCTTTCAGTGCATCAGGTTTTCCTTATCAATTTCTCTTACATTTTTTCTTTTTTATTTTACTGCTTCCACGATAGTCTTGGGGGTCTCACTTTTGGGTCCTTTTGAGTCCAAGAAAAGAGTTTGTTGGGCCCACACACTCCAGGAATAAAGAAAACAGCACCATCAGTAGAAAGCAAGTGAAATTTAGAAGCAAGAGTGATAGTACAACTCTTAAGAGGGAGAATAAGGGTCAGATGTTAAGGGGTTAGGGGCTTGAGTTTTTAAGGAGTCTGGCAGCTTGCCCTCTGCCATTATCCATGTCCTTAGACATTTTGGAGTGGGACAAGGGTTTTGATTATTTCCTTAGTGGTTTCTTTTAAACAGATTGGAGGACTTCAGATTGGCACTAATTTATTGTTTTCTGACTTTGTTTCTCCTACCCTCCCCCTTCTTCCTTATGCTCTGTTTCTGATTAACTTTGCAACCTAACATTACACCATGGCCTGCCAGTAATCCTGTTCCCACAAGTCTAAGCCACCAACATATTCATTGAATATAGCGGTGCAGTTTAATGATTTCTAAGGATTTTATTGCTGACAATTCACTTAGATATTGTTTTTATTTCAGTCAATGATCTAATAAGAATCATCATAGAAACTTGACAGTTTTCTAATTAACAATTCCAACTTTTAAGCAACATGAATGCTACTATTTTGAGAAGACCACAATCAAAATATCAGTTCATAGTGCCACAGGGCACATACCCATGCAGTCCTCCAGGATCCCACAGTGAGGTAAGATCAGGGGAGAGCAACTCTTCCTGCTGGAATTTGAGCTGGACCCTGAAGAACTGGGATGGATGTGCAGAGATGATGGCTGCAAACAGGAAGTAAATGTAGAACATAACGGACATGGAAGAATTTGAAACAGCACCACATGGCACACTGGGTCTTCTGGGCCTAGTGACAGGCATATTTCTGTAGTTAGCCATGCATTTTATGATAAGGGTTTCTGCCCTGGCCCCCTGAGAGGAGCTTGAGTGTAGAAAGTTTCACAGGAAGGATAGTCAGTCATTCAGACTGAACACTTGCCTCCTTATTGTCCTGCTGCTTGTATAAACATTTCATCAGAAATTCTCATCAGTTCACATTCTCCTTCAGGCTCTGTAGACACACAAAATAAAACTTCTAAGAGAATGTAAAGACACTTCAACAGTAATTCAAAAATAGACTTTTAAGAGTCTTCTTGCTCTATGAACAGTCTGGCATTTTAGAGAGATTATCAAGAAAAAGAGACAAACCTTAATTACATGAGGGTGGGATGTAAGATACGAACCTGCCTTCTGGTCATTTCACTGAAGTTACATAGTCTCTAAAAAGAGAATATTACATTTGGGAGGTAAAAAAAAAAAAAAAATGGAATGAGGAACTTTGCAATTTAAATAAAAAAGAGTTTTTCAGGGTCCACTTACATATACACCAAAACAGATCTTGCCTGGCATAAGAGGCTATAAGGCTGCCTCCCACTTCTAGGACCACCAGAGATTTACTGTTTCAAGGCAGATATATAATTAGGTAAAATATCATTCCTAGATCTTCTATCTCTGAATTTACATGCCACATATAGGCACACGTGTGTCAACCTATTCTGTTCTAACATCTGCTTTGACCTGCAACAATAGAGGAAATCTGCTATTCAAATTTTTGAACACCAAAATGAGACCCAGTATTCTCTATTGTAGATTTAGTAATTCATTGCTGAGTTTATTCCCTCACTTATACTATATTGACCATTTATAATGAATACCTGATAACTGATTACAGATAGCGCTCAATACTCCCTTCACAAGCAAAGCAAAACAACAATTGAGATATCTACATTCAGTGTATTCCTTGATTTTGCTCCAGTAATGACACTGCCACTTCATCTCCCATTCTACCCCTAGTTCTATCTAGTTTTCCAGTTTCAATAACTCCTAAAGAGTTACTTTAAAGCTAATTTTGCATTTAGTTTATTAGAAATCTAGGGGTCAGAAAGAATATACTTTACTCTTTAAGAGTAAATACTAAACTTCATATCCTTTTCTCCAGCCCTGCAACTTCTCTGTACCATTGATTTAGGCAATGCATGGGACAGCTCAGATGTTCTTTAAATAGGTTGCAGAGGTACAGGGAAAATTCTTCCATCCTTTTGAGATTTTTCTCAGACAGGTCAAACAAATAACATCAGACAATATTCTTAAAAGATGAAATTTAATTACATAGATATAGAGAATTTACATGGCCATAAATTTTAAGGTTAATGGACAGACCAAGACACATTATATACTAAGAAATGGGAGAGGGATTTGGGGCATCAAGGAGAAAAGAGGGGACCTCACATGAGAGGATGACTTCATATGACAAAATTGCCTCTCGATGTTTGTCCTCACTTAAAGGTAGGTTTCTCTGATAAACAGGTTTCTGGAGTTGACCCTATATCTAAGGTATCTTTATTATTTAAGGTAATGGTAACATCTCTCAAAACCCACAGGGCTCTGTTACATTTTAGCTCCTGGTACCAAGGTCACATGTATTAGAAAAGACTGCTCTGGACATCTTGAAAAGTTTCTATCTGAACATTTGAGGGTTGGAGAGGGAGAATGATCTTATAATGTGTTAACTGAGTAATTGAATCTATACTTAAAATAAAGGGAAGGTATAGTGCCATGTCTGCTAAATATCTTTAAAGGGAAGAGAATACAGTATTTCCTTAGACATTATCTTCTATAACTCTTCATATATCTATTCTTATGAATCACTACCATGGTCTTGCATTCCCTCTATCAGGAATAGTGTCTGGAATTTAAATTATAAGCAAGTATTTATTTAACAGATGAAGATATGAAATACCTTAGTTGTATCTGACTCTTTGCCTGAGATTTGATATTCCAGGATAGATGAGTATTGTTCATACAGGATCCCTTTAGAGTCTAAGTTTTTTTATGTCAACAGTGAGAATAAATGTATAATTTTGAGATCATAAAATACAAAAACAAAAACATTAGAATGTGCATTCATTTTATAAAGGCAAGCTAATTTCATAAACTAACCTTTAAATAAGCAATGCTTTTTCTATAGTTTTACAAAGCTGACCTTAATTACCAAATAATTGAAAGTCTCTACTCTGTTGTTCAGTTATTTGACTAAATTTTGTGACCATAGACAGATCACAAAAGTCTCTGGCTCTTTGTTTCTTGTCTGCCAATGAGGGACACTACTCTTCCTCAGGGTGGACACCTCGCGGGCAGTTTCAGAAATTAGTGATGTTTAATTTCAAGATACTTAGAGAAAATTGCATTTTATAGTCAAATCTTAATATCAACCTTTCAATATCTTTCATTTTCTTTCTGCTTTCAAACTTTTTTAGAAATGGCAAAAAAATTCTTGCTAATTCAATTTGTTTTCACAGCAGTTCAACTGAGCAGAGTAATGACCCTGGGGTGGGGTCTTAATTCTAATTCTTAGTTCTCGTTAACTAGGATGATTAGTTTCAGGCCTGTGAACACACAGATGCTATGACTTTAATGCGTCACCAAAAGACCATAAATCCTTTTGAAGAATGATTCCATTTGTGCTTTAAATGCATTTTTGTTCCTTTATTTAAAAAATACAGCCAAAAATATAGCCATAGTAAGTAGTTCTGTATTTAAAATTATTGTTTGCAGGCATTAGAAATAAAAGTGTAACTAGGCAGTACTTTCCTTTTTTTTCTATATAATTTCAAATACATGTGGTTTTCTCCTCAGAAGTTTACCTTTATGAGTTTAGTTGAATAAAACTCAGTTCAAGGTCATATCACCTGTGATGCTACGATGCACATTTGTTGATCTGTCCATTTTCCCAGTAGACTGTGAATGTCTCAAGGGCAATGACTACATAATATTCACTACTTTATCCCATGAAATTACCTACATGCACCTAGTAGACACTTGTCAAAAGGTAAACAAAGTAATAAAATCTGGGAAAACCAGGGACTTGGTAGAAGTCTTCATAGTACTTTTTCAAGGAGAAAAAGTAAGAAAAGAAACAAATTTGCATAAAGTTCAGGAAATCATTTTTTAAAAGGACGCTTTGTATTATGGATTTCAAATAACCAATTTAACTGGAAAACTTTTAGTGTCATAGAGGACTGTTTCTTCTCAGACTCACTAGTGGCCTTGCTTACTTTCCAGTATGGTAGAGTTTTTTGTGCTTCCATCAATGCCTCATCTTTTTGACCAGTGGACATGGTTACTCCTACTCAGTTCCACTTATAGTCAATTTACTTATTGTAATAGAATATAACCAATTCATACAGACATATAAAGTATACAAGGGACCAAATTTCTACTTTCACCTTCAGATGAACTATATATTGGATTAGCCATACAATGTAGACAGAAAAATTGCTTTATCTGGCCATCTGTGGAAGTGATCTTAGTTAATGTGCTTCACTGTGCATTATGTGGAAGCTTGGCAGATGAGCTCAGCAGGGATCCCAGAGCCAGTTCCACACCAGTGAGAGCCTTGATTGTCCTCTGAGGTTGCAATATTTCCCTCTTATCCTGTACCTGGTTTGTGTTGGCTGTGTTAGTGTTTGTGTTGCCTTCTCATAGCAGTCTATGGAGATGTGGCCTGTTACCTAAGCACAGCGTAGTCAAGCTGGCTGCCAGTAAAACCATGTGGCAGCGCTGAGAATGTGGTTTAAGAATGGAAGCTTTGTCATCATAGCTAGATGACAGCTTCTCTTAAGAGAGTTGCAGTTTTATCTCCTTTCTTGAAGTAATCATACAAAATGGCACTCTCAAGTGTTTTAAATTGCATGATAAATTATACAGTCTCTAACTATAGGGCCAGGGTTTTGTGTCTATAACATCTTTTTGAATATCTCTAGAAAACGTCCAGACTTAGAAAATTTGCAACTCCAAGGTAGTACTCAAACTTGTACATATAATACCCATCTTTTGTGCAGGCGTGTAATCTGGACTTGTCCAAAGTGCCTTCCTGAAACTTCCATTTTGAAGCACCTTTTAGGGGTCAGGGAATGCAAAGTGGCTCTATGAAGAGGAGGTGGTAACCACAGCAATTATGGGAACCAGAGCAGCACATCTGTGCCGGAGATTGCTCAGTGGGTCAATTCTGCAAGAATATAGTAGACATATCTCTTGGTATTTCAACCTCAAAGATACCCTCCAGTGTTTTCCATAATTTTGTGTGCTATTTAATGTTTTCTAATAAAATGTTTTTTATAATTAATTAGTTGATTTCTACTGCTTACAAATAAGTTACTTGACGAGATATGTGCAAACTTGACAATTTATGTTCATAGGATATCTCAACTAAATAGTTTCACTGCCTGATCAAATGCAAATATAACATTCTGTATATTGACATGTTTTTTAAGAATGATGTCCTGTGTACAATAGGGATGCTCATCTGGCATAAGGCTTACCCTAATTATATGTACCATAGATATATTCAAATCTATGGATTATTATTATTATTATTTTTAAATGATGTTCGGGTCAAGTGAAAGACTTCCTCCTTACATTAAGTTCAATGGGAAGACATTTTCCCCTATATTTCCCCATAGAACATTTTCAGAAATGCTTAGTACTCTGTAATATTCACATTGACAATCAAACAGATGGCCTCACTTTCAATAATGTGACCTGAAAAGTGTTTAATTAGCTTTCTTCCTGCTGCCGACTCGCTTTCACTTGAATGCACTCATTATAGAACTAAACAGCAGCGGGTCATAGAGGCTAGTTGAAATATGCTGTTATACTCTTTAGAAGAGATTCTTTAAAAATTGCATGTACTATTCAAGTGCCAATAGACATGGCACATTATAGAGCATTATAATATGACATTTTGAAAATGTCCTCGGTATGCAGATTCAGAATTCCAAGTAGACCCTTTGACATAGTCAGTTCCCTGGATACTAGTTGTCAGTTTAAATGAGTACAAATCTGCATGTATTTGGACAAAACCCTTCAACCAATTATTCTATTATTTGTTATGAACTAGCATTTTTCTTTGATGTGTAAAGAATTTTACTACAATGAATACTATCATATTGGAAACCCAATTAAATAGCTTACAAGGAACTTGCTAGAAGGACAGGGAAATCTCTAGCACCAGAACTAAGGGAGTTCTGGACTCCTGTAGAAATAGAAAAGTGTTCTACATTGCCTTAACCCTGAGCTACACACTCACCTGAACCAGGTATGTCATCTCTGAATCAGTAGGCATCAGTAATTACCACTGCAATTATTCTTAAAGCATGTTCAGATTCAGATTTATAAGTTTATATACATAAATATATAAGTAGGTACTTCTACTTAGAGTCCCTTTGTATAAACAAAAGCATTACGTATTTTCTGTGATTCTAGAAAAAATGTAAGCAGTAGAAGGGATATTTAAAAGAAAGGACTTTTCAAGATGTTCCTACTCACTCAGCTGGCTATCAGGGAAATGCAAATTAAAACAACAATGAGATATCACCTTACACCTGAGAGACTGGCTATTATCCAAAAGTCTGGAAACAATAAATGTCGGCAAGGGTGTGGGGTAAAGGGAGCACTTCTACACTGTTGGTGGGAGTTAAAATTGGTGCAACCCCTATGGAAAATAGTTTGGAGATTGCTAAAAACCTGAAGATGGAAATCCCATATTATCCCACCATTTCACTTCTGGGTATTTACCCGAAAGATACAAAAACACTAATTCATAGAGATTTATGCATCTCTATGTTTATTGAAGCAATAGTCAACAATAGCTAAGAATTGGAAACTACCTAAGTGCCCAATGTCAGATGAATGGATAAAGAAGATGTGGTACATATATACCATAGAAAACTACACAGCCCTTAGAAGAGATAAAAACCTGTCATTTGAATCAACATGGACAGATCTAAAGGCAATTATGCTAAGTGAAATAAATCAAAAGTAGAAAGTTAGATGCCAGATGACCTCACTCACAGGTAGAATGTGAATAGACAAAGCAAAGGAACAGATTAAAAAAAACCCAACTCTTGGACACTTGCAATGGAACTGAGGTTACCAATGTGGTGGGGGTGGGGATGGAGACATGCTGATGAGACGCTGGGTTCATCCAGAAAGAATTTTTGTAGAGAGTTGTTCGGCAGGAACACAGAATGTTTATTAAAAGCAGAAGTAACTATTTGAAGTGCCCTAAGAGGGCTGGAAAGATTACATTAAGAGAATGCACACGTGTGCATGTGTGGGACCTAAGCTGTCTGTCTCTCACTCACAGGCAAGATGGATTCTGTATATACATACATATGAGGGTTAGGGGCTCTGGGTGTGTCCAGGTAACCTGGAGAAAAACAGTGGTGAGAGCATCCAGGGGTGTGTCCTGGGTGTAGGCTGCTAAACTGAGATCCACCTGTAGTCTCTCAGATTTTACCAGTTTGTTTACTATTCATACATCTGTATACTGCCCTGTAGATTTCAAGCTATGCTGTACCCACATCAGTTACCAACAGGCAATGGGATGGAGGGAGTTGGGTGTGGCACGTGGTGGCAGAGTCCACAGGACAATAGTGATTTGGTGGAGGACGGGGTATGTTGACATATATCTGAGGAATGGAGAACCTATATATATAAGGTTATTTTAATGTGTAGAATAAGTTACTATAATAAAAAAATACACCTTTTTTTAAAAAAAATAAGGACTTTTCATAATTTTCATAATATAATGAACATTAAAATGTACTTAGTTTCTGTTAGGTTCCCCAGAAGATTTGGGGTATCTGGGAGTTCGGTTCAGGAGCTTGGAAAGGAGTGACCCAGAGAAACACTTCAAATATCCAAAAAGAGTTTATTTTGGTATTCAAAGTGGGCTGATCAGAAAAGGAATAAGTCAGCACTTGGGGGAAAAGATTCTCAGCTATTTATAGGGGTTGGGTGATGACACTGCTGAGAGTTGGAAGGTAAAGAGTCCGTTTAGAAATTAAGATGTTAATACTTGTCAAACAATACTTGTCAAAACAATGAGGATCATTATCAGAAGAAAACGAGAAAAGTGACTAGGACTGAAACAGAGAGACAAAGGCCAATGTAATTCCCACTGAAATGCCACACACACAGAGCTCTTAGCACAAAACGACATCACCCAGGCCTTTCTGGGGCGGGCCTTGTCCTGTCAGTTTCCTCTAACCAGGTATCAAACAGCCTTGATTCCCATGCTCACGCCTGGGGACAGTCTGTGATCAACTCATGGGAGATAACTTTCTGGATTTACATAAATTTGGCTGATTTATCTCCTGTCTTTCTCATCTTTCTTGTCCCATTCTATTTATTAACCCACCTCTCATTTTCATTGTCAGTAAAAGCTC
This sequence comes from Solenodon paradoxus, assembly GCA_004363575.1. Lineage (NCBI taxonomy): Eukaryota > Metazoa > Chordata > Mammalia > Eulipotyphla > Solenodontidae > Solenodon > Solenodon paradoxus. Next base: position 2,055 of record RJWH01011692.1, on the reverse strand, counting down.
ACCCATTTCATTATCCCTATTTACAATATTTTCCATACTCTAAAAGTTAAGGCATCCACAATCAGCTGTTTTACATTTGCAAGTGGGTAATATTTATTGAACTTGGTCTATGTGCCAGACACTGTGCATTTTATCATTGCATCATCATTGTATCATTGCATCATCATTGTGACAATCTTAGAAGGTAAGCTCTGTTGTTAACAGACACATTTTATAGATGAGAACACAAGGGCTTAAAGAGATGTACAGACTTTCGTGTTTTCTCAGTCTACTGGTAGTAATACTGTATGGGGGCACTCATCTGCGCCCCAGTGAATTTTCCGTGGACATTCTTCCCTTTAAGTCAATATTACCATTGGATTAGCTGCAGCAAACCTGAAGACATTGAGTTTGTGGAGGTCTGGTGAGAGGGAGGGAGAAGGGGGGAGGGGGAGAAAGCAAGGGAAACAGACAGATAGACAGTGACACAGGGTGGAGAGAGAAAAACGGGGAAAGGGAAAGAGAGGGAGAGAGAGAGAGAGAGGCTGGAGTTCCGCTCTATTTGATAGTGGTCAGAGATCTATAACAAGAATTTTGAGTGCAGGGAGACAAAAAAGGAAAATAGAATAAACAAGTCAATTGCAACAGGTTCATAGGTTCATATGTAAATCAATCATCATTTGTAAAACAAAGGAGCTTTAGTTGAAGGCAGCCTGTCTCTTGTCTAATCCTGTGATTGACATCCTGTCTGTTTGAGCTAGACCTCTTTGGATTGGATGCTTTGGCATTAAAGCTAAATCAAAAATTTTCATTCTAAAAAGAAAAGTCAACCTCCTGGGTTTGTATCACAACTTTCCAGTGGTTACCTGTTAAAGAAATAGTGAAGCCATAGTTTCTGAAAATACCGTTATGGTATCCAGCACAATGACACTTAATACATTCAATGCCATTAACCATAAAGCCTAAAAGAAATTTTTGGAAATTACTTAGAGCTTTCACCATTCTTGATTTAGGATCATCCACAAGAGGCTGAACTCATAGAAAATATTTCCTGCTATGTTGATACATGAAAATATCTTCTTAATATTTCTGATCTAACTTAAATTAGTAAAAGTTTTCTTTCATATTCTGTTTGAAAAAGAACAAACTGAAAAATTATTTCTATGAAATTATATAGTTTATACCAAAATAATGTGGGTTTTAAATGTGGTTTTAATTTTTATAAATTCATGAATTTTAAACTTCAATTTTGGAAAAGAAGATGTAGAAAATAATCTTTTTTTCTTTTAATAATTTAAGGATTATACCAGAGAAAAAAATTCTAATTAATATTTAATTTTAAGTGTATTTAACTGGATTTAAAAAACTCTATTACATTGTTTCTGCTCAGCACTAATAACAATTGAGAGCTGTGGGAGAAAATGACTTGAAGTATGAAACTTTCCTCCCACAGGATTTTCTTTTTGAGTAGGGAACTTTAACTGTCAATGAAAAAGTTTCCTTTTCTCTGCAACTCATTCTCTGAGTTACTTTTTTTCTCCTGTGGAACCAGAAATGCCTAGAATAGAAGTCTTTCTAAAAGCAACTAATCCCTGGGTACTCAGATACAATAGTTGTTGATTTTTTTACTCCTATTTATATTCTAAAATAGTACTTCTTTCTTTCTGTTAGCTTGCTTTTTTAGAAATGATGAGAACAGGTAAATGTCAAAGAAACAAAGGGTTATAAAAGTGGATCTGAAGGTCAAAAAAATTGTGACCAAAGTGTAAGAATTTTTCCAGAATTGACATTTTTATAGTACAGTCAGAAGGTCTTCCACGTGAAATAAAGGTTCTGGAAAAAACCACACCATGTCAGAGCTATTTTCAAACATTCACCCTCTGTGGCTCTCTTTGCATTCTCCTGCTTACTTCAAATAGGAGACAAGGTTCAGGAAGTGAGAAGCTTCCTAGGTCCTATGTTTTCTTAATGTGCTTTCATTGCATGACAGGGATACACTTAAAAAGAACGGTGTCAAATTAAATTAAATAATTCCTGTTAACAGCCACCAGCTTAATCATTCCATAAGAAGGAAAG
>RJWH01011691.1:0-11179 GCA_004363575.1 Solenodon paradoxus | reverse complement strand
TGAGCTGGTGCTCGCGGAGGCCGGGGAAGCCCTGGAAGACGAACTCCCTCACCCCGGAGTGGTTGTCACTGTGCATCGGGGGCCACGGGTCTGAAAGGTGGAGACCCAGGAGGCCAGGTCGAGAGAAGCGTTGATAAAACTGGGGTCCTGCGAGGCAGCAGGTGTCAGGAGGGAGCTCACCTGCAGGTGGGGGACAGGAAGCCGTCAGGAAGAATTTCAGGCTGGAGATTCAGGTAGAAGGGCAGAATGAGCAGGGCAGGAGAGGAGGGAAGGCGGCCCAGGGCCTGTGGGGGAGACACTGGAGGGAGGCAGAGGAGCGGGGAGCATCAGCAAGTGTAGAGAAGCCTCTCTTGACTATAGTTTCAGGTCTTTGCTGACCTAAAACACACATGCAGTCCCTTGATCTCTGGTCAGCCACCACGTGATGCCGCCTGGCTCTCTGTCCGACTGTTTGCCCGTGTGCGGTGCTCAGTGCTGATCTCACCATCGCCAAGAGCCCGACCTGCTCCTTCACGAGGGCCCCTCTCAGCCTCATGCTCTCTCACTGGGTGTGGACGCTGCTGTCCCCGTCCTCCCTGGAGTTGCTGCAGCTGCCACCAGGATGCCCCAAGCACTCTGTGTCTTCCAGCTCGTGTGGCTCTTTCCCTTCCCTCAGAACCACTGCACACTTGGGATGCTCTCTGGGGCAGCGACTTTTTCATCACCATCATCGTCATATTCATCCCTCTACCTTTTTATTCATCAGCAGCGTTCCCAGAATCACTAAAAGCACAGCCGCCCCGGGGCTGGGTAACCACGGTCTCCAGCTGGCAGAGGGCAGCCAAGACACGGAGGTTCAGGTCATTGGCCAGAATTAATATCTTGAAAACTGTCACTTAGTTTTACACCCAGTGGCTTTTATTCACCCACCACTACCGGGAACACAAGACAAGAGACAACTGCAGCTTGTTCTTGTTCAAGAGACTTAATTCATTGTTCTCACTCTGGGAAAAAATGGGAAAATGGAAAATGAAAAAAATGGAAAAAGCTTTTTATCTATTTAAGTATTTGAACTATTCACATTATTAGTGACAATACATATCCATTCTCCTTGACTTGATATTTCTACTTCTAATTATTTATTCTAAGAAGATCACCAGAGATATTATCAGGATGTATGTGTGAACAGTTTTTAATGATATTTATTTATAATAGTGAAGACCAAAAATAATGTAAATGAATAAAGGAATGATTAAATAAATTATAATACATCCATTTATGCAGCCAGGATACATTTAAAAGTACTAGCATGGAAAATACGGTAGAAGATGCATGAATGGATGAATGGTTGGATGAATGGTTGGTCAGATGGATGAATGGATGACAATAGATAATAGAGAAATGATGATAAATGTTACATGATAGAGAGGTGAATAGATAATTGATACAGATAGATTGGTAGATAGATGATAGATGGATAGAAATGGATAGATGGTGGATGCATGATAGATGATAGATATAGCTAGATGATAAATACATGCATATATACATTCATAGATGATGGATGGATGATAGATAAATCACAAATAGATGAAAGATAGATACATACAATACAGAGATGATAGACAAATAAAGAGAAGGTAAATACATGATAGCTAAGATCATAATTTCATAGAAGGCAAAGCAAAAAAGAAGGAGAAGTAAACAAAGACAGAGACCCACAGCACACAGTCCATTCTCAATGGCTGGAATTAAACAGACAAAATTCTGTGAAAGGTTTTCTTGGGTAGTGAGTGGAGAAGTTGAGAGTATTTTTCTTTTCGATATTCCTGTATCATCCAGATATTCTTCTAAATTATACTCCACACAAAGACAAGTTTTGAAATCTCTGTACAGGGGACTCCACTCAGTGGGCTCAGGGACAGGTGACCGCAGTGGACTGCTAAAGTCAGAGAGGAAGTCCATGGCGCATGAGGCCACTTCAGGCTCTGGGGGCTGCCCAAGACACCCCAGTGTGAACTGACCGGTTGGTAAGAAGAAATGTTTCTGAATAGTATAACCAGAAGCCTCATCTGGGTAACGGGTGGGAGGGCAAATTTTAAGGAAGCATCGAAATGCTCAGAAATCAAGAAGATAAGGTTTTAGGTAATCTTTTTAAAATAATGCAAAAATCCATGCAGAACACAATTGTAAAATTTTAAATCAAAATAGAAATCAATTCTATTACTCCATTGGATGCAAGTCCCTGAATGAGGCTGGATTTTGGAATTCCTTGCTAACAACTTTGAAGAACAGAAAAAAATAGAATGCTTTCAACATATAGAGCAAAATATGTGTTGGTTTTCCTTGGAGATGTGTGGCAGGCCGGTCCTACCCACGTGTCTGCCGGAGCCACACCATGTGTCCCTGACGTGGGGCGACTGGTCAGAGCAAAGGGTTTCAGACTGGCTGCTCCACAGTCCATCTCTCCCCTGTGAAACCTCGGGAACATTCTTCCTCAGGACGGAGCCCTGGGCTGGTTGCTGGGGACCACAGCGGGTCTGGGACTGAGTTCCTGGGACAGGAGAGTCCTGGGCCACGTGTCCCAGGCAGAACGGACATCCCTTCTCAAGCGAATCCTGAGAAGAGCAACGTTTGCATGTCTGCTGTTGCCCTGGGCTGTGAACCTCTAGGTGAAATGCAACCCTACTCTAAAAAGGCCAAAGAAACCCTCCTAGAGAAACCCATTGCTGCCAAGGCCTGAGGGCCAGTCCCAGGCTGACTCTGACCCCTCTCCACCCCGCCTTTCCAGATGGCCCCTCCTTGGCTCTGAGCTCCCCTGATGTCAGAAGCCCGGAGTCTGCACCTGGGGCCCCCAGTGCCGCTCCAAGTCACCCAGAGACAGAAACACCCACTCTTCCAAGTCAGACCCCTCTTTTTCTTAGAAGATACTAAGTTCACTTTCAAAATGAAATCAGGCTTTTAGATGATAAAAATGCTGAGTCTGCAGAGAAACGGGAGTTTCAGCGTCTCCTCACTTTGCATTCTCTGGTCCTGAGCAAACATGATCCCCGTTGGCTTGTTTTGAATGTGTGTATTCCCAGCTAGCAATGTCCTCCCTGCAGCTAATTCTGTCTCCATCTCATTTCCATGTACACAGTTAGACTCAGACACACACAAACTCACACGAGTCTTTTGTTTCTGCTGCCTCTGGAATGTGCCCCATCAGCCTGAGGGTCGGGCTCCTCTGTGCCCAGGGCGCCATGCAACATACTGTCACCAATTCAATTTCTGAGTGGCCTCAATTTCTGGAAAATGTTACTGTTTTTTGACTCAGGATTGGCCTCCCTGCCATTGGCTATGTTATCCTGACTATCGCTCTTCTACCTCATAGTAGTTAAAATATCTGAGCACCGCTGTCCTGTTTCCACTAAATTTTGTGTCCTTGAACCATCGGCACAGCAAAAAGAGCATGAAGAAATATAATATGAACAGAATGCTAATACGGCCGAACAAATACTGAAACCACAGAGAATAGAGAGATGTTGGCAAACACAGGCATTCGTTTGATTTCATTCCACCAGCAGCCTCACTGATCTGACCTTGGCGTGACCTGTCCACGGACTGGAGAGTGGGGTCTGCTCCGCAGGTGAGAACATTCACGTCCCAGAGGCGTTTACAGGAACACGAGGGCCCACCGAGCAAGGCGCACCCAGCTCCCAGATCAGAGAACCCGCATCTTGGCGACACTGCCGGAGGCAGCTGGGCACCAGCCTGGACTTGGGAAGGAGCTGGGAAAAAATATGCAGCCTCTTAAACTCAGATTTCAGAGCTTTGGATATTTTGTTTCCCCAGAGGAGCAAATCCCTCTGCCCTGAGGCCCCTGGGATGTCCCTGTGAAATCCCCTCCAGGCACAAAGAGGAAGGCAAGTGTGCCTGGCTGCCTCCCAAGGGCTTCGTTAGGGACCGAGATAGCACCGAGAGACACGGCCTGTTGACTTTGGGACTGCTGCATTTCCATCAGTAAAACACAGGGGCCCCGGTTTGCTTCCAGCAGAAAACCCTGGTCTTTGCTCTCAGGGTCAAAGCTGCCAGCTCCCTGGATAGGCAGTCATAACCAGGACCAGGTGACACCAGGGCTTCTCCACATCAGCAAGAGGCACTGTCCTCCAGGCTCAGCCCAGCACCGACTTAGGGAGCCCCTTTCCCAGGTCTGAGAGGACAGTGCTGTCAGATCTAGTCCCCATGTGGCCAGGCTCCTTCTCCGATCCTGCTGGGGATAGAACAGGACAGCCGTGACCTCTGCTCCAGCACGTCCAGCTTCTCCATCAGTCTCTGTGCGCAGGACAGGGAGTAGCCACGAGGGTCTTCAGCCCAGACTAGGAACTTTCCTTCTAAAATAATCCTATCTACTAAAAAAGAAATGCATGTTCATCAAAGGAAACACAGAAAAGGAAAAATAGGACAACAACCTCGCTCCTGGGTTCCAATGCAGAAATAGGAACACTAGCGTTTTGTGACTAATTTTCTAATCTTTTTTCAGTGCAGCCACATGTGGCTCTGTTTACACATGTCTGTGCCTTTACCTATGGAAAAAAAAGGGATGATGATCATTTGGAGTCTTTTCTCCTTTTTACTAATATAAGATCTTCTATGTCCCTTCTTTATATTCAGCTTGGGTTTCACTCCGAGAAATGGATTGTGAACTTTCTCATATAAGTAAACACTTTTCAACATTATCATTTTAAAGAGCTGCCTTCTGTCTTAAGAACGCTCTATATTACAGACATCGTGTTTGAATTCAGTTGCATGCGAAAGTTACAATTTTAAGTACTAAATTTTAAGTTTAAATCAGGGTCTTTCCACAGCAGCACTGCTGACATTTGAGGTCTGATGATTCTCTGTTGAGTGGTGTGGACAAGACAGTCCCAGTATTCCTGCTTTTAATGACAAGAAGCCACATGAGCCTCCCACTCCCACTAAGCTGTACCCCTGGACCAAGATGGTCCCACTTGAACATCATTGTCATAGAACATTCCCCGTCCTTTTCTCATCTCATCAACGTGTTACACAGGTCAGATCTCAGCTTCTGAACGAATGAGCACTCATCGATTACCTAATTTGTGTGTGTGTGTGTGTGTGTGTGTGTGTGTGTGTGTGTACATTTATATGATTTTTTTTAAAGAAAGGTACATGCAGGAATGAAGATGAGTAGGCAGACAGGCAGGAAGAGAAAGGAGGAAGAAGCATCTTTATTTTATTTTATTTAGTTGTTCTCACTGGTTGCTTCCCCCCAGGCCTGGGACATGAACCTAAGGGTACATGGCTTGCTCCTTTGGAGGTGATGACCTAACCACTGTTCCACCAGGGCTTGCCTATACCCTGTACATTGAAAGGTACTTCTGAAGATGCAAGGTACTTCTTAGAGTCAAGTTCAGTTTATTACATTACAGTCATGTGTCACTTAAGGACATTCTTTGTTTTGAGGGCTTGTCAGCTACAAGCTCACTGACATCCTCCAAAAAGCAAGACCCCCTGGAAAGGAAGGGGCACCTGCACCTTTGCAAGTGCATGGATTCGTACCGAGTTCACCATCCTGTGGGTTTGAATCTTGTCCTGGAGATGGTCCACCTGGGACTGGACTGAACTCAGCCTCCAGGTTTGCTAACCCCCAAACTCAGGCTGATCTCAGGCTTCCCACCTGATGATGCAGCTGCGTGAAGTGCACACTGCTGCCTTGGGTTTGGGACAGTGCTCCCTACTGAGTTTCCACTTGAGAGAGCCTGGCTGCGGCCACGCAGCATGTGGAGGCTTCTGCCCATCTGCCCCAGAGGTGCCTCTGTCCTTCTGTCTGCTGAGTGATTGAACGTAAAGCTGCTGGGATGCTACTGCTCTTGTCATTTCAGTGTGTGATTAACCTCAGCATCTGCATCAACCACCCACTCGCTCATCTTCACATCACCGGTTCAAATCTCTGCCTGTTACGACCTGGCACGGTTCTGTTCATGTCTTCATTGCCTTTCCCCACATTGTGTTGCTTAGTCCTATGAGCCCTCGGGCTCCATTCTCAGCCCTAAATCTCCAGCCAAAAACAAACGATGGAAACCTCACCATAAGGTACTGTATTTACTGCTGATTTACCACTTAGATGTAAACCAGACAAACCTGTCTGTGAGGTTCAGGCACCTCGATCCCTAACCTGAAGGAGGTTAAACAGATCATCACAAAGGTCTTTTCCCATTTCAAGATTTTATGGTATTTTCTCGACTTCAGGACTTAAGATACAAAGACATGAGGAAATGGAAATGCCACCTCCCCTGAATCACCTCTAACAGATCCACATCCTATTGACCCTTCCGGCCGTCTGCCTTCGACCCCACCATGCCTCGGCGGCCCCGGCATCTTCCCCCTCTGCCAGCTCTGACACGGGGCCAGAGAAGCCCAGCCACTCTGCATCCTGAGTGACCTGGCAGAGGAGAGGGGACAGTGGAAACAACACAGGACCGTCATGTGCAAGTAGCTCACCTCGGACACTGTCAGGAAACGCTGGACAGAGACCTGCAGAAGACGTAGAAGTTACACCATCCAGACTTCCCATTTCATAGACACAACTGCTTTGAAAGGCAGTTATAAACATGAAACTACTGTGGCCCATTCCTATTGGGCATTGAGGGAGCTCAATGACATTGTTGTCACTGTGCGTCATTAAAACAAGCTCATTGGAGTTATTAAATGCAATCCTGTTCTTTTCTAATTGCGAGTTTATGTTCTACGTCCAAGTCTTCCCGGTCCCCATCACCCCGGCCCTCACCCACCGTGGCGCTCCGGAGCCTTCCTCTCCTGTGCTTGGTGTTTGCAGGAGGGGCAGGGAGGGTGACCTCCACCCCCTGCCCCTTCGCCAAGCTGGCCCCAGCTGGAAGGAGAGGGAGCAAGGCGTCAGGGTGCCTGCTCTGCTACCCTGTCTGCAGCTGCTCTTCAGACGCACGTCCTCCTCCACGGAGGTTCTGGGTGGCCATGGTCTGACATAATCCACCATTCTCATTTCCTGAGCGACGGCAGCTCCTGCTAGTTCCCAGACGATGATGCCCTGTCCCCAGCTCCAGCCCCAATCTGTGCAGCCCCTCCCTGTCACTTCAGACACCCACCCCACAGCCTCTGTTAGCAGAGTCCACACCAGACAGGGCCCGGTAGTGGCAGGCAAGGTGGCCCAAACCCCTGTATCTCCTGTGGTTCCCACAGAGCCCAGGGGACACCTCTGACAGAGACACGCAGGCTTCCTCCCGGCACCCGCTCACGGTCATCCCTCCTTACAGACTCTTCTGCTAACTCCAATATCAAGGCTCTTCCAGAATGGTGATGCATAAATTCAGGGAAAACACTTACTGCAGGTGGAGAAAGAGGCTCAGCATCCCGAATGTGAAAACTGTTGGCACCACATCGGACATCAGCCTTCCTCCACTTAAGATCTTAACACTAAGACCCCGCCCACCGAAGTCTGGCCCCGCCCCCGCGCTGTGGGCCCCGCCCTCACGCTGTGGGCCCAGTTCTGCCTCAGCGGTCAGGGTGCTGACAGCAGGGCACTTGAGTGGTAGTGAGAGGAATCGCTCAATAAATGTTCACAGATGTTGCTGTTTTGAGTTTATTACTTGTATTGCAACACCCACCTCTCCCTTGTTCTTTCTGGACAAAGCCCTACGTGCTTCCAGCAATCTCCCTCTGCCACTCTATGGGCTGCTCAGCATGACATGTTCCAGACCACAGAGCCACCATGTCCCCAGATGGCCCTGTTCTGAAAGCAAGCATTCCACCCACGGTGGGCAAACCAAGGGTCCTGTCAACAGAGCGTGCCCGTTAGCGCACACGGGACTTGTCCCATGTGCTGGTGCTTCTTGCTAACAAGGGGCAGCTGCTGCACTTCTTTCCATAGGTGACTCTCCCAGGGACCGCTCACCTGGCTCTCCGTGACTGGTGTCACCACACATCCACCCTCAGTGTTTCTTTCCAATAACCTCCATCTGCCTTTGAAGAATAACAAGCCCTGTGTCTTCTGTTGATTTTATTCATTTATCAGAAATTAAACATATTTTAGCTGTTTTGTTTATTTAGCAGGAATGTGGTAACTGTTAGTCCTCTGATTATAGGTTTTTCATGATCTGCTATGATTCCCCCCTGCACCCGCCTCTGACAAAAGTCTTGTTATTTTTAGTGTGTGTTTGCGGAGTGCAAGGACTTTTCAGAAGAGCACATGGCATTATAGCAGAAACCCCTGTGTGTGTTCGCGAATGCTCCCTACAGGTGTGAACAGCACCTCTCCCTTTCTGTCCTCAGGAACTTAACTTCTCCGGCATCTGTCTCTGTTTTCTTCATTCTCTGTCTCTGCTGCGGATTATTCCTTCCGGCTAATGCACGTGATCTTGTGTCTCCTAGAAAATACACACTTAGTCTTGACCCTCATTCTCCTCCTTCACCATCTCGTAGAACAACTCAGAGAGCTGTCCTCACCTGCTGTCTCCAGCCCTTACTTCCCACTCACGTCAGCCTGCTCTCCACACACGCCCGGCCCCTGACACCGCTCTTGCTGAGGTCTGAACGACGTCCAGTCCCCAGCACTCTCCTGGCTTCTGTGGGAAGGCCTTCCTCAGTGACCCGATGCAAAGTAGGTCACCCTGGCAGGACAGCAGCATTACCTCCTTTTCGCACATTTGAATTGTGAACAGTTACTATTCTGTTGTTTACGTGTTTGTTTGCAGTCTGTCTTTCTTTGTGAAAAGTCACTCCACGAGGGAAAGGTTCTGTGTGTCTGGTGCTTTTTGGCATCACCAGCAAGAAATAGCACGCTCAGCACCTGAATTCTTGCTGGACAGAAAAACAAGTGACTACATGGGATGAAGGATGTTCTCATGACGCAGCATCTTCGTTAGTGTGTTCTAGTACTGAAACAAGCATTTGTTGTATGTCATGGTAGAATGATCAAGCTCAGGGAAATTAGGGCAAACAATTAGCAGAGCTCTGCTGGTCAGCCAGGTTCAAGTGCATACTTCCGAGGGGGCGGTCCTCCGTGACCCTTCCCTAGTTCCCTCTTTTCCTCCTAAAGATAAGCATTTTGGCAGTATGGAAATGGCAGAGTCATTCGGTATAAACTCAACTTAGGAACTGAAAATATTAAAATTATCTATTTCACATTACCATTCAAGGCTCCTTATACTTAACTCCTGCCCGTGAAGTGAGGATTTGCATTTTTCGGAATGAGACTATGGCTCTGTGGCCACAGGGTGGTTAGTGTTAGGGTTCAGCATGTCTCCATGGGCCCAGCCTTCTCTCCATGGTCCTCTACTTTCAACCCGCAAGCGTCAGTTCGATGTCAGACTTAGGCAAATGGCCTTGGGCTGGTTATGAACTCATGACTTAAATAGCAAATGTTAAGTCATGAAACCCAGTGCCATTTTGGTTATGAAATGTTGGCATACTGGATCTGCTTTCACCTGCTTAGAAAACGTCCACATTTCCCATGAAAGTATTTGCAGACCCTGCTCATGGGAAACACTGACTGTAGGAATGACCACAAGACGCCCTGAATTTTCTGCCCTGCATCCACCGCTGATGTCCAGTCCACTGTGGGAGCCACATGTCAGGAAAAGCCCTGAAGCCTTTTAAATGCAGGGTCAGACCCTCACTGCTCACCTCTCCCTGGATGTCTGAGAATCTGTGCCTGTTCTGTGGGGAGGGGGGAAGAGTAATCCCCTGGGGAGGCCCCCTGCCCCCTGCCCCCTCCCCTCAGAATCTCAGCCAGTGTCTTTCTGACATCAGCCCGTCTCGTCAATATCACTGTCCTGCTCAGAGACTGAGCTCCCTGAGCAGAGGCAGCAGAAGGTAGGGATGGGGACAGGGAAGTCGACCCATGCAGCACAGGCCACCAGCATCGGGCCAGGGCCGGGAAGGCCACATAAGGAAAGTGCTTTAGCTTTAGCCAGGTCTGGGGGGTCCATTGTGCCTTACGCAGGCCTCTGCTGCCTCTGCTTTCCTGGGCCTCAGCAGGGCCGCTGTGGGTGGAAGGGGGACTGCAGCCATGAACCTGAGTGAAGCCTTGTCTGTCTGGTACAGCAGCTGTACCCCTGGTCACTCCCAGGGCCATGCTTCCTGGGTGACACTCCTGAGAGTCCCGCCTGGACAAAGACTTGCAGGTGACGGCCAAGGTCATGCCGCGCCAAGAAGGACTCTGCAGGTTTGGGGAGTTGAACTTGAGATGTCAGCTCCTCTGTCCACTTCGCTGGTGTTAGAACCGTTCGCAGGAGACCTGGTCACTCGTGTCTGCTTAGACAAGAGTCCTCTCCTAGCACAGCGCAAAACCCCAGTTCACAAACATCAGGAGACATGAGCCTCTTCCGTGGGAACAGAGCAGAACTCTTCACAATTCCCGTGTCTGTGAGCACAGCCCTGTGGCCGCAGCAGACAGCAAGCTGTGATGAAACCAGCTCTGAACTTCAGCGAGAAGAATGCCCATGTGCTTCACACACAGGACAAGTTAGCACGTCTAGACTGTGGCCTGGACACGCAGGAGGGAGGAATAGCAGAGTGGGGTGTCCAGAAGAAAGGAACTGCTATTATTTCTGGATCCTATAGCATCCATGCCATATTTTCAGCTTTTAGATTGTGGAATTTACTGTGCTTTTTCTCTTTTGAATAGTCATTTGGAAGTTTATGGCTGTGTTCACCACTTTCTATTCAACTTGATAAGGAGGAACTTATTAATGTGGGGTTTCCTGGTACCTGAACACCATCCCCGTTTCTACCAACACACATGTTCAAATCACTGGAAAGAAGAAATAAGTGAAATGAAAGTATAATAAGAACATATGGCCATGATGAATGTGGGGGCTGCCCGAAGTGGGCGGCCGCGTTGGGGACGCTGAGGTCAGATCTGGGAGCTGCCAGCAACAACCTTCTGAAACGGGGTTCCAGAGCGTCTGCAGGAAAAGCCAGGAGCATGGTAGGTCCTTCACTGTAAAACCCAGCCTATCTGAGCAAGTGCAAAAGGTACTGTGCCTTTACCTGTCGGTCAGGTTCCAGGTTCAATAAGTATAAAATATCTATAGAGGACTTTCAAAGGCTGAGCGGAAACAGAAAACTGCTCCTCAGACAAGGCTGCCTGCTGAGTACTGACCCAGGCTCTGTACACCCGCCCCAGACACACACGCACACACACACACACACACACACACAC
>RJWH01011690.1:0-11178 GCA_004363575.1 Solenodon paradoxus | reverse complement strand
GTGGGGAGATGCAGGGAGGAGCTAGCAGAGCTTGCCCTTGACCTGAAAGTGTTGGACCACCGCTGCTATTCTGTGGCAGCCACCAGGGCAGCCAGGCGCTTCTCCCTCCAAGTGGCTGATGTAACCTCTCTTCTGCCTGCCAAATTATCTTTACTCACAGCAGGAATTCAAGGGCCCTTCACGCCTCTCATGGTGGCTCAGTCTGCACAGACGGCCCTCAGCTGATTGCACACACATCCTGGGGCCTTTACAGGGGTGTTAGTGGGGACCCTTGCTGCCACTTGCTCAGAACAGGCCTGATTGACAGCCTCTCTCTCTCCCTTTGCAACAGCTTTTCCCACAGCAACGTGCAGGCCTGGGTCTCCTCTGCTGCCTGCTTCTGGGGGCTCAGGATCCCATGGACAGGTCCCTGCTGCTCCCTGCACTTCCAAACACAGCTGTGTGTAAGCACTTCTGTGTGTATGTGTGTGTGTGTATATCGTATATTGCACCACGCTAAATGTTATGAGGAGTTCCATGGTCTAATTCAGATTTGGGTATATGACATAGATAGAGGCCCTTCTTGAAGTGGAGTCTATTTTCTGTTGGCCTAAGTGTGAGTATTTTTATCAGTCTTGGTCAACAACGACTTTCTGGTGTGTATTCAATGGCAGCAAATATTATCCCATTCTGCACAAGGCTTTTTCTCTAGTTGTGAATCTATAATCTAGACCCTAGTCTTATTATGGGAGTTCTCCTAATATGACAAGTGATGGAATGGTTCTAGATTGCCGTTATGGGTGTGGAGCTCCTGATGGTTTAATGAATATTGGGATAAGTGTGTTCCTTGGTCTCTGCTTTGTATGTGCTGTAGACTGCTGAGATCCGGGGGAAGTACTAATAACTTTTGGTCTTTGTGCTAAACTTTCCATGATGTGCTGAAGCAAGGATGTTTCTGAATTTTCTAATGAGCTGTGTGGGTCTTGCCGTTGTTTTGAGTTCTAATCTGTTACCAGTGTGCTGGAATGAGTATGGATTTTAGCCTGAAGAGGGCTATTTCAGAGAAAACTTTAAAGATATGTGGGTGGAGACCTGGATCTTGGGTAAGTGATGTCTCCTGATTTGGGGAAGACTGTTGAGAGGTGAGATATGTCCCTACTGTGACCAGTACATGAGCTTTCAATTAGTCTTGCTGTGTAGTACTCGGGACACTAGATGGGCTGTCTGGCAATCTATTGACTAGTGGTGGGATGTAGGACAAGGTTGATCCCAAAAAGTTAAGTGATGTCTGTTTTACTCTGAGTTTGGATAAGGGAGGACCTAATGGTTTCTGTTGTTTTGTTTTAATGGAAAGGTGCAGGCAGGATTGAAGGCAAGCAGGCAGGAAGAGAGAAAAGGAAGAAGCATTTTGTTTATTTTATTTAGCTGTTCATCTTGATTATTCCCGTGGGCCCCGGGACGCAAACCTGGGACTTTGGGATGTATGTGGACTGTGTCCAACCACTACTCCACCAGGGTGCGCCACTAGTGGGGCTTTTTTAAACAGTGGTGTGGCTATATGTCTGACTCCGGGAAGGCTCCATATTCTACTATGTCGAGTGGTAAAAGGATGTGAGTTTTCTGTCTGGGTGGGTACTACACATTTCATCAGCAGTATAACTCCGCCGACCATTTCTGCTGGAACCACTGAAGTCACTCTTCCATCAAGCGGCCCATTCTCATGCAATACTCATAGTTTCAACTTAAGTCATGAACTTACTGAATTACATGCAGGTGTAGATTTACTATGATGTATACCTTAAACCTATTTAATGTTATGATGTAATATTCCTTCAATAAAATCAATTAAATATAGTTTCATTTTGTAACCCAGGGAATATGCATTCTGCCAAGATACTAATAAATCTGGATGACATGTAGCAAGGACCTTCTTTTCACTGCTATCATTAACTCTCTGCTTTTCCTCTTTAGCTTCTCTATCAGTTCTGTCGTCCCCAGTGGTAGATTCAGAAACCCAGAGCACCCTTACTATACTGGTTATGTCATTTCTCAGAGAGAACATTTACCCTGTGTATAGAGTTGAAAGGAGTCTCCCTAAATTCATGTCCATCTCAAACCTGTGAATGTGACCTTATTTAGAAATAGGGTCTTGAGAGATTTTAGACTAGGTCATACCGGATTTGGGTACTCACTAAATCCAATATGACTAATGCTTTTATAAGAAGAAAATTTGGACACAGGCACACAGAAGCACATGGAGAGGAAAATGCCATCTGAAACTGAATTTGGAATGATGTGTCTGTAAGTCAAGGAATGCCACGGATAGCTGGCAATGACCAGAAGTTAAGGGAGAGACAAGAAAGGATTCTTCCCCAGAGACTTTGGAGGGAGCCTGGCTCTTTCAATGCCTTGATTTCAGATTTCCAACCTTTAGAACTGTGAGAGAATAAATGTCTCCTGTTTCAAACCACCCAGTTTGGGATCATTTGTTATAGCAGCCATGGGAAGCTAACATACTGTGTTTCTATTTTCTTTCTTTTTGTTTAGACTCTGCCTACATGCTGAGAATTTCTTTACCTTTCTCTAGCATGTTTCTCTTTGGACAAATAAGTATAATATAGCCATTGGATTTCATCAAATATCTACATCTGTCAAGCAACTGTGATTACCACTGCATGTTAACTAAGTGGTACTAATTTAAAACAGAACTAAATGTTTTATATAGAATAACAAGTGTTTTTTTCAATTTTCTTCTAGCTTAAAGCACAGAAACATTTTATCCTAAGAGAAAGAACTTTTTTCAATTCCTGGAGAAATGTCCTGCATCGGTCCTACTTGCTGTTTTTCATCTTACTCATTTTGATGGTGTAATTTAAATCCATTTAATAAATTCACTTCATATTTTAGAGCTTGATTATATTCTTATTTAGAATTAAATTTCTAGTCATTGCAAATTTGAATTCCAAGTACTATATCTGACGGAGGGAAATCAGATATAGCATTTTATTCCATTTCCTCCCCTCCTATTTTAGAGTTATCTGCTATTCCACAAAATATTATCCCTCTTTTGGTTTCATCTCATTATCAAACACTCCCAACAATGTGCCTTCTACTATCCTACATTTTCCCATTCACTTCTCCTTTTTCTATTCCCCTGCCCAGTCCCAATTGTTCTATTCTCTCCTCCTATATCTACTGTAAGAAACTCTCTGAATCAGACTAACTGGATTCAATATAAAATCAGGCTATCAAGTCTCCATAATGTGTCTTAATGGGTGACCCTTAAAGTCCAACTCAGGAAAGGTATAAATTTTGGGTCGAAGGCAGCCTCCTGGCAACCAAATGGTCTACCAGATCAGTGCCTCACTTAAAACCCACTGCCTAACTGTAATCCTTACACTTTAGTAGCTTTCTGGTCTCTCCTTCCTCCATCCACTGCACTCATTCACTGCAGAATGTTGCCAAACTCCAATCTCCTTCACCCCACACCATTTACCCTTGATTGAACCTTGCCTAACCTTGTCAGTTACCTTGACTTCTACCATGCCCAGCCAAGACTTGACTTCTCCACAGGGATCTTTTAAAAACTCTTATTTATCTCATTCAATACTCACAACAACTCTGTCAACCTGAAGGTATCAACATGTTCCCCAAATTTCCCTCTTCTCTACATCAAACTCTCTCTCTCTGGTTCCCTTCCTTTATTCCAATAATAAAAATATGTTAAATGGACAGAGATAAAAATAGTGGGGCATCTAAGAGATAGACATGGTCAATCCACTGTCTCAAGGAGCACAGACCTTAATGGAGCCCATGAGGATCAACAAAAGATGTCTAAAGGGAAGCACCAAGAGCCTTTGAACAAAGGTCAGAAAACTACCATCTAAAGGAAATGCTGAAGTCAGAAGCAAGGAGCCCAGTAATGTCTAAAATGCAGCTTACTGATTTCTGAAACCACTCTCGTTTTTCACATAGGGGCAGCGAATGTGGACAGTTTTTCACTCTTCAACCTTTTCAAGTCACTATTCACTCTCTGATCCCTGCCTTTTCTATCTGCCAAGGTCAATCACTCACATAGCTTTGATTTTATCTCTGCAACTACCACTTCTGTGTTGATGACTCCAGACCTCTCCCTGATGAGTTTCAAAATAATGAGGCCACATATCCCAGGTCTCCAACATAGCCGAGGGCGTCGGCCTGCCTTAGCTACTTCATCCTTTTTTATGATACAGGGACAGTTCAAAATGGGTTGCTGCCTATCTGTGTCACACCCTACAGGCCCATTACTGACCAATAGAGGCCAAAGCTTATCTAGTTAATCCTCTGGAAGGATTCCTAAAATCTTCAATTTAAGGTTTTTCCCAAGATTACAAGGAACACCAGAATGCCTGAGGCCACTTCACTGACCTGGAGAACTTCCAGGAAAATCCCCTCCCTTCTACATTCAAACTTCCTTGTGAGTTCTATTCCCTTGCTAATTATAGACTCTGGAAAGGGGGTTCACCTAGAACCCCCTTCCCAAAAGTATAATGTAGGAATCTCATAGCTTTTCTCCTGCTTTTGCTTTCTTTCTCCTCCATTTTCTCTAATAAAGTTATAATGTGGTAGAAGACCTTTTCCCTTACCCCAATGCAAAAGTTAGAGTTCCAGGAATTTTCCATGGCACTGCGGAGACTATAGCTACGTCCTGCTCTAAGGAGACTGTAGCTATGTCCCATTATCATGACTAAGACAAACAAGCATCATCTCCCTACTCTGCAGCTATACATAACTTATAAGAGTTGACAGTAGTAACCACAAGCAGCCAAGGAGTTGAATCATTACCTCAGAGCATAAAAGGAGCTCCCCTAGACCCCCCGTTGCTCAGCTTTGGGTAACAATACCCCTGGGCCAGTGTTTGCAATAAAGTACTGTTTTCTCTACCTTTCTAGTGTCTGGTTTTCAGTCTTCTCATGGAGGTTTTGCCATAACAATAAAACATCACTGTAACTCAAAAATTATTTCTTGAATGTTCACCACCAGACCCCAGAGCCCCTACATCATCTTCATCCTAGTATATTTGGCCAGCATCCAAGATGAAGCCTTTGGGATGATTCATTCTCTCTCTTTCTTTTATCTCCATGCTGCTCTATGAATCCTCACCATCCAATTTCCCTCCTAGACCTTCCCACTAGATCTTAGAGAATTTTCATTCAGAGATAGACAAACTCTCTTCCATGGAAAAATCTCACACTTTCTGGCCTAAAATAAAACACAGTTCTCCCTTTAAGATACCACTTCCCTTGCATCTTCCTCCAGTGGAGACTGTTCATTCATTCATTCTCCACACATCACAATCTAGAGGTAGGGTTGGCATTCTCCTACTAACTTGTCAATATTTTCAAGTCATAACTCTTTCAACATTTTTTCCTTGAAGTCATACCATCCAGCTTCTCTTCATCATTGCAGTTGTCTAACAGCCTACTGGTCAGACTCTCTCTTACCCTATCTCTCATCAGCTGAATCTGTTGCCTCCTGACTCACTTCCTCTCTAACAAATTGGTTATCATCCTAGCCAACCTCAGTGTTCCTATCAACAAGTATCCATCTTGGACATCTAATGTCCAGGTGGGAGAGTCTAAGAAGGCAGAATTTGAACAACCTCATGTGACTGACTGAACCACTTAAGTTTTCTGGTGGTTTCTCAATATAAAATGGCTGCATTTGGACAGAGTTTCAGTCTTATGGTATCCAAGATTTTAGTTGAGTAGTGTTTCAGTAGATTTAATTTTTCACAGCTGCAGACTTGGTCTCTGAGTATCTGAGATAGGGAGTTGTCTGGAAAAGTGTATTTAAACAGGAGTTGCAGCAGACTGAGTCTAGGCTTATCTAGCTGGTGGCACTGTATTCAAATAAACTCTATTATGGAAGGACTACCTTCTGAATTGAAGTTGCATGGTGTTGATAAGCAAAAAAATATTCCAACAAAAATTTCCTCATTTGACAGATACTGTCCTAGGAGATAAGAAAAGAAAAAACAAAACAAAACACAATGCCTTACTTACCCCATTGCTTAAATCAGTTGATAACTGCTTAACATTAATCATATGTCAAATTTAAATAATGATACACTTCACAGAACTTCACAGAGTTGTTGTGAGTTTTAAATGAGATCATTCATTTAAAGCAAAAAGCTCAATAAATGGTTAAATACTATAAATGCTAAAAGTGAGGGGCAAATTGATGCCTTCTGCACCTCCCAAGTGGAACCACCAGGTGTCAGTCTCATCTAGCTAAACCCTACTAGGCCACTGGTGACCGGGTTGTCTAATCAATCCAACATCTAGGAAGGAGCAAAGGACCTGGATTGTAATTAATCATCCTCCACTTATTCCTGATCAGAGCTACATAGGTGCAGAAATTTCTTAGTATAGATTTCAGGTGAGAACTCATCAGCCTACAGAATAAGTCCTGTTTGAAGCATTCTCTAGGCACCACAGTTGGGAAATGACTAAGAAGAAAATCCAAAAAAATGACATTCAAGTCAGAGGAGCAAAATAGGGCAGATTCAAGAAAAAAAAAACGGAGAAAATGAAGTAGGAGGAAAGATGAGAATGAGTGAAAAGGAAAAATAAACCATTTCTTACTCAGCCACTTCTCTGGGGCCTCCCCCAAAGCTTTGGCAAAGCCCTCTCATTTAAGCCACGAGCTACCTGAAACCCCCCACTTCCCAGGCTCCCAACACAAGTTAAATCCCTTTTTAATCCTAGTAATCCCACTGATTCTCTAGCTGGCTTTCTCCCGGATATATTTCAGAGCAGAGCTTACAGTCCCTGGCAAAGAATTCATTCTTCATTTTTAGCCCATATAACTTCAACTTTGTATCTTAGCTGCCATGTTTTCCGGACTTCCCTGTTCTCCTCATTGGAAACTTTATTTCCTTTTTTTTTGAAAGACATCTTTTTCCCCCATTTACAATAGGTTCTTTAACTTTGCCAGTTAACCAAGTTGCATGTTTTATTTCCCAAGTGCCTAGTATTTTTGAAGTTGGCATACATTTTCTCAGGCTTCCAATACAGTATTTTTAAAATAGTCCACAGGCTTCCTGTGGGTTATTGACTTTTTGAATGTTAGTCTTAATTTTTCCTAATGTCTTATAACATGTGGCATACCCAAACAGGAATAGGCCTTGTTCAGACAGCATCCTGAAGCAGAACTATTGATAGTCAGCTTGCTCTGGACTGAAACCTGTAACTGCTATTTAGGTCCAACCAACAGTTAACAGTGAAAGAGATCTTGCTTGGGAATTTCTAAAGAAAACCCAAAGGATTAATTGAGAAAATGAAACCTAATAGTAAAAAGAACCATGTAATAAAAAAGAAACCCTATTGCAATTACCATAAAGGCCAAACTTGTGAATGACCATTCATTCTCTCTTTCCTTTAAGAGGTGTGTCAAAGGGAAATGAATCTATTTCCAGGACAATGGAAGGATTTCTAGGAACTAACATATCCAGTTACCTGAAAAATCTGAACTTGGATCAGTATCAATCCATGTCATTGCCAGATCATTTAAAAGAGACCCAAGTCCTTCCACTCACCCAAGGCCACTGCTACTGTTCCTTCTCATTGTCAATATAGAAATAGCCTTATAAGAGAATAGTCCTGCCATGCCAATGTTGCATGAATCCACTTTGGCAGAGGCTTAAAGTGAGTTTCAGTAAGATGCCTTGTGATCTTTCTGAAACATAAGAGAATGAGTAAGGAGCTGGCATAGGCTATCTCCCAATCATCTCCCTACCTCCTCTGGGAGGCTGTCATGAGAGCTTCTCACACCCCCCAGCCCCCATAGGTTCTGATGAGGTATGAAGACGATGTCTGTCTTGCTTCCTCAGAGGAGAGATGCAAAACATAAAACTCCTAGTGGTAGCCTAAAATGTGCTCCTCAGCCTCAGGGTGTCCCTGTCACACTGATGAGCTATAGAACACCCTGTTGTCTCAGTGTTCTCTTTTTCAGTTTGGAGGATGAGAGCTATGGGGAGCTAACACCTCAGACTTATTCTTTTTTTTCTCTAAGTAATAAAATGCCTAAATCTAAAAGTGACTCACAATATCTTTGCCCATCAAATTGGTCAGGCCTCGGCCTTGCCTTGTCTTATGTGTGAACTTGACCAGCCTTGAGACGTTCACATAACCAAGTTATGATTGCATCCAAAACCTGTTAGGCTGAAACTACGGGTAAGTCCACTGACAAGGTCTGAGTCTCCCCACTCATCAGAGGCTGTAGCTGTTTCCAACACTCAGTGAGGGGCCTAGAAATCCATTTGCTCCCCTCTGTACATGTCAACTAAGATCACCTCTGAGACACAATAACATCTCCAGTATCTTTTCCTATTTTTTAAAATTGAGATATCATCTACATAAAATTAAATGTAGATTTTAAGCATATACTTGGTAAGATTTTGACAAATATATACACTCACATAAGTATCACCTCTATGATTATATAGAACATTTTGATCACCTGAAAATGTTCCCACTTAAACTTGCAACTAGTAGATAAATAAGCCCCGAAGAGCTAATCTGCAGCATACTGATTGCAGTTAATAATACTGTATTATAAATTTCAATCTTGCCTTGAGGTTAGATCTTAATAATTCTCACCACAAGAAGAAATAATTATTTGATGTGATAGAGGTGTTAGCTGATGCTATGGTGGTAATCATACTCAAATATATAAATGTATCAAATCAACACATCATACATCTTAAATTTATACAAAGTTATCTTCTTATTTAACAGTTATATCTCAATTGCTTTTGAAGTTCCAACTTGGTCCTTTTCAATCTATCACTGTCACTCTTCCCCAAGAGGCAGTCACTGTTCTTACTTACATACAAATATAAACATATATATATATAATAAGTCATAATGTATGAACTCCTGTGTAGGAATTCTTTTGGTTAACTTTGTTTTTGAGATTCTGCCAAGTTTTTGCATGTATCAATGATTTGTTCTTTTTCTTTCGAAGAGGAAGAAAGGAAGAGAAGGAAGTAGTATCTTTACTTATTTATTTAGATTTGTCCTTGGACTTTACATGCCAGCATGCCTGAGACACAAGGGCCCTCCCCCCCATGATTTGTTCGTCCTGCTCAATAGCATTCCAGTGGGCGGATGTAACTCACTTTATCCGTTCACCTGATGATGGGTATTTATATCCAGTTTTGTGCTGTTATTAATAAAGCTGCTATGAACAATTCAACATTGTTTTGAATCCTGAGGAAGTACCGGTTTGCAAGCATCTTTTTTCCTTTTAATTTCGAACATAGTCATGCATTGCTTTTACGAATGCGTCATGAGGCAATTTTGTCCTTGTACAAAGGTCATAGAGCATATTTACATAAATCTAGATGGTCTAGCCTACTACACACCTAGGCTGTACATAGGGATCATGTATACGGTGCATTACTGACAGAAATGTCATATGTCACACATGACTATTTCAAGCAAATAAAAAGTATAGAGATAATAAAAGAAATATACCTGTGCAACCCTCTAGTCAATTTTTTCTCTTTAGTTTTTAAAGGAAAGGTGCAAGCAGTAATGAAGTCAAGTAGGCAGGCAGGCAGAAAGAAAGAATACTTTTATTTAGTTGTTTACACTAGTTGGTTCCCCCTGGTCCAGGACTTGAACCCAGGGATATGTGGCCTGTGCTCCTTCGGAGGCGATTGGCCTAACCACTACTCCATCAGGGCATGCCAAAATTTTATTTTTAGGGCAGTTTTAGGTACAAAGCAAAGTTGAGAGACAGGCATGGAGGTTTCCAACATATCCCTGGCCCCCACACATGTACAGCCTCCACACATGTATAGCCTCCCCATCACATCCTGCACCAGAGCGGTGCATTTGTTAGAACTGATGAACTTTGACACATCAGAGTCACCCAAAGTCCATCGTGTATAATTAGGGTTCACTCTTGGTGTTGTATATTTGATGGACTTGGGCAAACGTAAAACGACCAATCTGCATTTTCCAGAATGTTATATAGTTGGAATCACGATATGTAGTTTTTTCAAGTGGTTTCTTTTGCTTAACTATGTGCATTAAAATTTATTTCATAAAGCAAATGCATTCTTTCACATAACCAAGCACAGCACAACGATCATACTAGGACATTTGAACACCTATTTTCTAATTTAAAATGCACATTCAAATTTATCTAACTATTGTAATAATGTCCTTTAGAGGTGTTTTAAACGCCATCTGGAATCCACACAAATGTCACACATAGCAGTTGTCAATTCATTTAGTCTCTAATCTAGTAAAGTTCTAAAGCCCTTTTTTGTGTTTTTCATGACATTTACATTTTTTGAAGATTCTAGGTCAGTTTTTTGCAGACTGTTCCTATGTTTTGAAGACTGACAACTGGGCACTCAAAAGGGGATGTCATGGGGTTCAACAGCTTGCTCTTCTTTGCCCAGGGGGCTGCAGTGGCGGTTCGGTGACCTGATCTAGAATAACATAAGCTTTAAGGCCTCTAAGCGGGAGGAGATAAAATGGGTGAGTAGGTTCAGGATGCAGGGACCAAACAAGAGTGCAAGTAACAATACAAGGAGGGGCCCCGACAGGGGTCCGGGTGTTCAGACCTGCAACCTTAAGAGCTGTGGGGGTGGTTAGTATGACCGGATAGGGCCCCTTCCAGGTTGGCTTCAGGGGTTCCTTTTTCCAGTCCTTTACCCTCACTAGATCCCCTGGTTTGTAGGGATGTACAGTCCTTTCTAAGGAGACGGGTAGTCTGTCTGTTACCCATCTATGTCCTTTAAGGATTGTTTTTTCTAGTCCCTACAATTGTTTCTGCATTTCTAAGTTTCCTACTTCCTTTAGGTCCCCCTCTATGTCTACTTAAGTGGGGGTTCTACCATATAGAATCTCAAAAGGAGAAATCCTATTCTGGCCCTAGGGGCACAGTGTACCCATAGGAGGGCTAAGAGCAGTATGTCTGTCCAGGCTAGACTAGTTTCCTGACATAACTTAGCCATAGCCTGTTTGAGGATCCGGTTCATGCCTTCTATTTTTTCTCAACTCTGGGGCCAATAGGCCGTGTGTAAGTTCTGTTTTATGCCTAGGTCCTTAGCTCCTTGTTGCACTGCTTCTGCTACAAAGGCTGGGCCATTGTCTGATCCTACAGTCAATGGCATCTCGATCGTGGGATGTCTTTCAG
>RJWH01011689.1:0-11180 GCA_004363575.1 Solenodon paradoxus | reverse complement strand
AACGCAGATTCTACCTTCTGCTTTTTCCCTGTGGGCCACTAGAAAGAGAGAGGAGAAAGAGGGAGAGAGAGGGAGGGGAGGGGAAGGGGGAGGGGGAGGGGGGAAGGGAGGAAGGGAGGAAGGGAGAGAGAGGGGGAGAGAGAGACAAAGAGAATGTGTCTGTGTAAAGATGATACTAGGTGCCTTCAGGAAAAGAAGGTGTCCGAACCCTCCAGCCTCAGGGACCCACACCAGGCCCTTTCACGTGTCTCCCCACAGCAATGTCACACAAGCCAGCAGCATTTGCCCTGATTTATAGGGAGCAACTGAGACCTACCCCAAGTCACAGCGCAGAGGAGGAAGGGGAAAAGCCGGGATCCAAAGCCAGGTCTGCCCGTCCACGGGGCACTCTTCACCCGCCCTCCACTGCCACCTGCCACCTGGCCCCGGATTCAGAAAGGAATGGCGAGAACAGAAGGTCAATGTAACCGGTATGTGGGGTCATAAATCCCGCCCCGCCTGCACGGGTCACACCAGGATTCCTGCTTAGAAGTTCTTCCTTCGTGTTTCTGGAGGCTACGGGGTACGCCAAATGCTGTTAGCCCCCTACACATTTTGGACAAGAAAGTTCTAAGTCAGTCAATGGTTTTGCCTAGTCATTACTTGGAGAGTCAAAAACTCAACATCTGGCAGGGAAACAGTCAAAGCTCCATTCCCCTGCAAGAAGTGTGAAGGTCCCAGGCCCAGATAAACAGGACAGGCACCTGTCACCTGGGGGAACTCTGCTGAATCTGCGAAGATAGGGGAAGGCCTGGCTGCCGTCTTTCCACTGCAACGTCACTTTTTATGATTCAGTGAAAAAAGTGCTGCAAATCCTAATTGCACACATTATAGTAAGGCATAAAAGACAATTCTCTCCTTAGATGAAGGGGACTTTTCTGTGCATCTACAAATATATGGATGCACACATTGAAGCAGACACAGGACAAACATACATAATTGTTTTACAAGAAAGATGGTGTTGTTTTACCAATTGCTTTGCAAATCACTTGTTTGTCCTCTTAAAACACATTATAGAAATCTTTTCATGTCAGGATATCTACATAGAGCTGCTCCAGGCATTTTAAGGGTGGCTGAGTATTTGGTTATGCAGATATGTTACTGAGTATTCAGCCAGTTCCTGCTGGATCCACAACTTCTGTGCTCTCATGCAGTCCTTTCATGCATGTCCATGTGCCCGGGGTAAGCATTTCTGTACATAGTGTCTCTGACATGATGATGTAGGTTAGAAATGTACATACAAAACTTGAACAATGTCATATTACTTTCTTCAAAAATTCAATTGGATTCATATTCCCAACATCAGGATAACAAGGGCAAATCATCCGTATTTCCAAAATTTGGCTTAGGCCCATATTAATTAGCAGTGCTGATGAGAAACACAGCCCTGGTGGCCATGGTCATTTCTTAACCTTGCACTGATCTGCTAAGGAAAATGGCGCACATTTGTCGAGATGTTCCATGACACAGGCATTCTGCTTTGTCCATGCAAGAGGACGCTAGTCCTTCAATGATTCTAGGAAGTAGATGCAATGATTAGCCCCATTCTACAGATGCAGAGCACAGAGAGGAGAGGTGTTTGCTCAACCTCATGCAAATATTAAGTGATGGCGCTGACCTCAAGCAGCCCAGCTCCAGTGCTCACACCCTTCACTGCTGTTCTAAAGTGCCATTTCCAAAGACCCCCTTAGCCCACTCTGCAGAAGAGGGTCACAATGCTGCTGGGACATGCTCCAAAGTCAGCGGAGACCTGCTGGTGGGCGAGTCCCACCAATGGGCAAGGACCCCTCTTCCTTGGGGACCCTGAATGAAGGCAAGAGCTCAGGGATACACAGATCACCTTGGAAAGCCCAGTCTCCTGTCTAAAGGTGCCAACAGAGTCTTTTAGGGACAACGACAAAGGCTGTTGTGCTTTAATGTCTGGTTCTTTCTTTTTTTTAAGGAAGGGAGGGAGGGAAGATGGAGGGAAAGAAGAGGGGAAGGAAGGAAGGGAGGGAGGGAGGAAGGACAGGGAGAAAGAAACATCTTTATTTTATTTGCTCATTTTGGTTTTTCACCCTGATCCTGGGTCTCGAACCCAGGTCACAGGGTTGTATGTGGTCCGCACACCAGTGTCTCAGCTGCCTGAGTCACAAGAGTGCACTCTATGGCTCCTTCTTAAGAGGGTTCTTTTCCAACCCCTGGCCTATAAACAAGGAGTCAAACGGTTCCAAGGAAAACTGCCCTGAAGTCAGTGGTGGATAGTCGAACTGCTCATGAAAACATCCAGGCCCACATCCCTCCAAGATTCAGGGTCAGGGGGTGTCGAGGGTCTGTACCCCATTCATCCCCTTCCAGAGAGGCGGAAGTGCCTGCTGGAGTGCTGGAGATGGCAGTGGAGATAGCAGGCAATGCGCCTAGTGACTCAGGGGCACGTATTGACATGACTCCAGCTGGGGACTCACGTCAGGATCCTTGGTGACAACCAAGTGAGTGACCGTCACATCAGGCGGATACCAGGTTGTTTCTGACTTGAACCTGACAGATACAATTCCAGTGCTGCAAAATGTCAAAATGTACCGCCCCCTCCCCAAATCCACAGTGCGGGCGATGACATGATAGCTCTCCTTAGATGGTGGCTGCATCTGATGACCAAGGAGGGCGCTGGGTCTCTTCACCTCCCAGACATTTGCTCAGGGAGGTGAATGAAGCTTGAAGGTGTGATGTCAACTGGGACCTGAGAATTTTCCCTGCTGCATGAAGCTCGCAGGCTCCAGAGGTGATCTGCCCCAGACTAGCACTGCCCCCTGGACAGTCGTCCATGCACCTTTAGCCGTCGCTACAACGCTGGGAGGTGGCCTAGACCAGTGCTATCCAATATGGCGGCCACTGACCACGTGTGGCTACTGATGCCTTGAACTGTGACTAGACAGATTGAGGAATTAAAATTCTAGTGATATTTACTTTTCATTCATTTCAATGTCAACAGTCACATGTGGTTCACGGGCACCAGACTGAACACCAGAGCTGTAGATCGTGGTTCCAACTGGGCAAGCCAGACCTCATCCTACCCGTATCGCTCTTAAAGTCAACTGTGGTGCCCAAATATGGCCATGCTAGAAACATCTGGGGCCCTGCCACAGCCAGTGGGCTGGACTGGGCCCTGGGAGAGGCGGGAAGAGTCTTAGGTTCGGGCTACCTGAGAGCAGAGGTTTTGTCTGATGACAAAAGAGGCTAAGACGCCATGAGTGGCGTCGCCCTCATCTCTCAGCCCAGGGCATCCTCTGGGTCAGCAGCCACGGGCCCTGGGATTCGTGAGCTGGCAGCTTCGGGTCCTCTTGCCCACCTGTATCTTTTCAAAGCAAGGAGCTCAAGTCAGGGGTCACACAGCAGGAACGTGATAGAACTGGACATTGAATCCGGGCTGCGGATAACACTGTGCTTGCTGCCCTCTGGGCTGAGACTCAGAATGCAGCTCTGCTCAGGCATGTGGTTGGCCCAAGATCCTCCAAACAGGATCCTGTCACCAAGTTCAGTTTAGCTCAGGAAACAAGGGTCAGCTCCCAGCAGTGGTTCCCACTGTGACCCAGACCTGGATGGCGGCGCTGGGCGGCTGCTGACAGGGTCCCTCGTGTCTCTGAGCCTCAGTTTTCTCGTCTGTAATGTGGATCTGGTAATACTGCTGTGTGGCTGCTCCACAGACCAAATAAGCTCACTCACGGCCACTGCCTGCACTGGGGAGGGCTCGGTCCACACACCGTCACCCGTTTCCTTCGCGTGTGAACCCACCAGACACTGTGGCAGGCCCCCAGCCCCTCCACATCCCCCCAAGCATGGAGGTACCTGGCAGGTTGAAGCTCTTCTGCTGCCTGGCGCACTGCGGGGAAGGGTGCAGGGGAGAAGGAGGCGTGGCGCTGGGAGGGAGGGGCGGTGCTGGTGAGGAGGGCGTGGAGGATGTCGTGGAGGAGGGGTTGCTGCTGGAGTCCGGCTGGTAGGGGACAGGGATGTGGTCCTGCAGAAAGAAAACAGGTGGGGTGGGGTGCAGGCAGGGAAGCAGAAACACGGCAGTGAGTGAGCAGAGCAGGACGATGCCCCACCCCTGCACCCTCAGCCCCCAGACCCTTCCAAGGCCCCACCTGCTCGGTCTCCCCCACTGAGTGTCATCCCGCTGTGGAAGGGACCATGCCGCCATCAACTCCTGCCTGCTCTCTGTACCCCGGGGGGGAAAAAGGTTACCGCAGAATGAAAGTCACATAAGTGACTGCCACCCGCCCTCCTGTGCCTCTTTGATGTGGAAAGTCCCACGCCAAGTGCCCAGAGTGCTCTTTCCATCCTAACACCTCTCCTCCCAAGTGTTTATTAAAAAATCAACCGCCTGCAGGCTCCAGAGAGCGTGAGAGCATGCCCTCATGTCCTCCCTTGCATCTCTGGCCCTCCTCCTCCTGCACCTGAAGCAAAGATGCAGACAGGACCCCGTGCACGCTCCAAACAGCCCCGGTGGGAGGTGCTAGGAGCCGTGCGGTGGGCTGAAGAGAGGTACCCAAAGATGTTCCACCTGGAACCTCAGTCTGTGACCTGATTAGGGAAAGAGTGTGCAGACGTTCCTAAGGAAAGGGTCTGGAGTGGAGACCATCCTAGGTTACGGTGGGCCCGAGATCGAATTCCCGTGTCCTTATAAGAAACAGAAAGGACAGACACGCACGAGGGGCAGGCCAGGTGAAGAACTAGACGGCTGTTTCTGCAAGTAACCCCAGGGACTGCCGCCACCACCAGAGGTTAGGAGCGAGGCTGCGGAGCGCTCTCCCTCAGCGTCCGGAAGATTCCAGGCCTGCCCTCCCCTTGAACAGAACAGAGTACGTGCCACTGAGCTACGCCACGCGTGGTAGTTTCTTACGGCAACACCAGGAAACCAACACGAACAGAATCCAGAGCCAGAAAAACCCAGATTCCAGCCCCACAGCCCCGCTTCCTCATGCATCCGGACAAAACGCGTAACCTCTCCACCCCTCGGTTGGCCCCCTGGAAGATGGGACACATGGTGGCATCAAAGGCACAGGACTACGTGAAGCCGAGATGACCAGGAGGCAGGGAAGCACATAGCACAGATGCAGGCGGCAGCTTTTCTTTCTCAACGGGGCCAGATTCTCACATATTTTGACTCATTCCCATCAGCATCTCTCGTGTCTAAAGCCTATCTTGCTGGACCCCATCCTGCTTCACGGTTTCATATTCTACCGAATTTTAACCCTCAGTATAAACACACTGACCTCTCTTCTAGCTGTCCTTTAAAAAAATTTTATTTTTATTTAGTTGTTCGCACTGGCCATCTTCCCCAACCCCAGACCCGGGACTCGAACCCAGGGGTATGTGGCCTGCACCCCTTTGAAGACAACTGGCCCAAGCGCTACTCCACTAGGACACGTCTCTTCTATCCTTCTATACAAATTCTTTTGTGTCAGCCTCTCCCTCTGGCCACCTCCCCATTTCTTTCTTTGAAGCAAACTTCTTTGAAGACTTTTCTACACTTGCTGCCTCACGTTTCCTGTCTATGAAATAAACCCCAAGACAGCCTTATGGTCCCCATTTCTCTGCTCCTGCTCTTGGATGGAGTCTGCAGTGGTCTCCCCGGTGCTAGGTCCATCCATCAGCGCCCTCTGCAGCTTCTGACACATTCAGTCACTCTCCTGTCTCCAGGATAGAACTTTTCACTTGGCTTCAGGACCCACTATTCTGGTTTTCTTTCTGTTTCACTGCTCCCTCAGCCACCTCTTCTCTGTGACCTAGGAATGTGGTGTGCCCCCAGGGCTCGTGTTTGATCAAATCCCCAGACTTTTCTATTCCAGAGGCTCCTCAACACATCTTCAGTGTCTAAAAGAATTTCCTACTCAGCATGTCCAAACCAGCTCGTCATCTCGCTTCTGTCTTGTTCCACCCGCACCCTTGTTCATTTCTGTTGATGGCACCTTCCTCCTTCAGGCCAATCACCTTGGCCTTATCCACGAGTCCTATATCGACATCCCATATCCAACTCATTCAGAAAGTCGACTGGCTCCAAACCACAATACGGATGCAGAAACGGACACTTCTCACCATCTCCACTGACACTGCTGGTCCACACTACCGTCCTCTCCCACTTAGACTATGGCAGTGACCCCCAAACTGGCTTCTTCTGCTTCTGCCTGGTGACAGCAATAGGAAATGCACAGACTGATTTGCAAACATGCTAAGCATTTTCCTGCTTCAGAAGCTTTGCAAGTTTCCTCTGCCTAAAACATTCTCCCTGAAAATATACACAATGCACTACCCCTCCTTTCTACCTAGCATTCAAGATTCTCCTTGCCCTTATCATCTTCTAAGTAAAGGACATATAGACTATAAAGGACAAACATAAATATATATATATATATATATAATTTATTATCTTTGTGCTTTACGGCCTATCTCCTCTGCAAGAATGTCTGCCTTATGAGTGCAGAGATCTTTGTTTCACTCACCTAGAATTACGTTTGGCACAGAGTAGTGGTTAAAGGCATAATCTGTAGAGCCAAGGACCTGGGTTTGAATCCTCACTCCAGCACTTACAAGCTGTGTGACCTTGGACAGCTTAGTTAGCTTCTCTGTGTCTCAACATCCCATTTTAATAATAGAGATAATAATAGTATCTATATTAAAGAGTTATTGTGAAGATTCAATTCGTTGTAGTTGTAGAGTGTCTGTAGAATATTTGTGGAATGCCTGATGGCACAGGGGTGCCATGTAAAGTTTTGTTCAATAAGTAAACATGCATGAATCCCAGTTCCTAAACAGATTTCCCTTTCTCTTATCGCCCCGTTATAATAGAGCTAGCCTAGGTGGATTTACTCCTTGTAATCAGTAGAAAAGAACAAGTAAGCCTCCAGAGATGTCAAATAGCTGATCTGTGACAGGCAGATCTTCAGGCTTAGACACTATTAAAATGGGGCTTTTGATGCCTTGATATGGACGCACGAGGGTTGTAAACTGGTCCCCTAAGGACCAGGTAGATGCTGTGGCTGCTTCTCTTCCATCCTCCTCCATTTCTTCCACCTCTTCTTCCTCCATCTTCTCCTCTTCTTTCATCTCCTCCTTTCTTCCCTTTCTCCCTCCTTATTCCTCTTCCTCCTATTTCTTCTTCCTGTTCTTCCTTCTCTTCCTCCATTTCCCTCTTTCTCCTCCACTTCCAACTTCTTTCTTCCGTCTACTGCTCCCTTTGTTCCTTCTTCCTCTCTCATTCTTTATCTTCATCATTCAGCTATTTCCGTGTCCTCAGAATCCAATGTCAAACGAAATCCTTTACTCAAAACATTGCATCAAATCCTCTCCACCATCCCGATAACACCCACTCTTGTAGTGTCTACTTTACAGAGGAGAAAACCAAGAGAAATTTTTCTCTGGTCATGTAACAAACAGAGGAACTCAGGTTCACACCCAGACCTTCTGCTTCCAAAATGCACACTCTAACCATTACACTGGATGAAAAATCTGGGCTTTTGTGAACCTGGACTGATTGAGCTAGACAGGAGAGGAGACAGAGAGCAATGAGAAGGAAGTCTTCAGACCAAATTGGCTCAGAAATCTATTGCACTAACCACATCATTGCCTGACAAAAAGAATCTGCATGAAGCCAGTGAGAAGAGAAAGAGGGGGAAAAAAAACCCTCAGCCTTATGATAAATCCTGTCCACCTTTTGTCAAAGTTGCTTTCTAAATGGAGGCTAATTTATTTCTCTTATCAAATTCTCCTACTAGCAGACAAGCAGAACAATGTCATAGTCACTGATCTATCTGACCTGCATTTCTGTCCCAGCTGATGCCAAGAGGCTCACTGTCTGTACAACCAGAGAGAATGGTCTTGAAATGGCCCCAAGCGCCTCACCCCCAGGAGACCACGAAGAAAAGAATGGCAGAGTCATGCGTCGTTACTTCCTAGGAGCTCACTATCTCAGCCCCACTCCGCCCTTCCAATGACAGGGGTCCCCTTTCCTGGAGACTTCTATCTGTTGCAAATAACAAAGAAAAAGTGGACCAAGCTTGACACATTTTGATTGAAAGCCCCAAATTTAAGCCGCTATAATAGCTGGTATGGCTGGACACCTACAGATGCCAGGAACTGCTGTTATGTGAGCAATGTCATTCATCCCCACACTACTCTCTGAGGTCGGTGCTCATATTCACTGCGGACATTTGAAAACACGGCCACCAGTTCCTTGCACTCTTCCCATCAATAGATTTTGAATCTGAGTAGGCTTGTGATTTCTTCTAAAAGTAGAGTTCAGAACTGACACTGTCAATGCTTACTAGTGACAAGCCAAGACAATTCATGGGCCTTTGTAATGCTAGGGTCTAAAAGCCCGATCTTCCGTCTTGTGTGCTAGGTCGCTCTTCCAGTCCTGACCTGCCATTCAAGAAGGATGGCGGTCCTGAAGCTGCCATATTGTGAGGGAGCTCAAGCCAGGAGCAAGCAGGGATCTCCAATGAGGCCCCGTTGAGCCTTGCCTCTGGCTCATCCCAGTCCAGGCACCAGATGTGCACGAGAAGGGGCCTGCAGGGCAGGGTTTGGCAAACATTTCTCAAAATGGCCAGATGGTAAATATCTTAGGGTTTGTGAACCATGTAGAGTTTATTATAACTACCCAACTCTGCATTGCAGCAGGAAAGCAGCCTTAGGTAATATGGGCATGGTTTGTCCCAATATAATTTACTCACAAAAACAGGTGGTGGGCTGCATTTGACCTGTAAGCCACAGTTTGCCAAACTCTGCTCTAGATGATTCTGGCCTCCAACTGTGAGCTTTTCCCCCTTGAATCATGGAGCAGAGGCAAACCATCCCCACTGTACCCCTTTCCAATTTCTGCCCCACAGACTCCATGAGCATAATTAAAGGGCTGTTACTATATGTACATCATTAAAGAGGAGGAGATTTGCTGCATAACAGGAGCTAACTGAAACACACCCATTTTAAACAGAAAAACAGAGATGACGTTCCTTTCCAGAGTCTCACAACTAGTGAGTGGGGAAAGTCACGGCTGGCTGCCAGACCTGTCTGACTTCACAGGTCAGGCTCTCAAGTGCTAAGATGATGTCGCAAGGACCCAGATGGTAACTGACCAAGATCTAGTTGTAAAAACGGTGGGTGACAGTCTGAGCAGGAAAGAACATATGGGCTCTGGTCAGGAGGGCTCGAAAGGCAGGTCAGAGATGGTCAGAGATGGACGCACCAAATTACACATGGCCTTGTGGCTATCATAAGGAATTTGATTTGTTTTCTAAAGGCAATAGAAAGTCAATAGGTGGTTTTTCAGCAGAGGATGACATGATTCAAATTCTGTTCACTGAGAATCACTCTGGCTGCTCTGCAGAGAATGGACGGGGAGGGGGTGGCGCCTTCTCCGGCCTTATCCAGAGGAGCCAGGCTGTTCCCTGCCTGCAAGAGGAGACAGGGCCATCATGACGCTCCTCTACGTTCTAAAACAGTTGGTGACGTCCTCTGTGCTTGGGCTGATTCATTCTTTATTCCCCCTCAATGCAATGTACGAAGGCATGGTGGGATTTGAGAAATGAATCACCTACGGGCACAGGCGACCTCTGCCTCTTGTGTTGGGGCAAGGGTGGCCCTTGGATAGCTCTGGTACAGTGTGACCCATGGACCAGAAAAGGACGTGGAAATCACAGTGGAAATTTCCGAGACACGTTGGAAAGACACAGAGAGATGCACTGCTGACCCACCAGCAGCCATCCAGTGGCAATGGCTCAGGGCTTGGGGCCACACACAGACCCGTCTACCTGTTCCCAGCAGGAGTTCAGAAAGAGAGCCCTGTCCCTCAGTAGGATGATTCAACAGATGCGTCTGAGGCCCAGGATCATCTGCAAAGCTAATCCTGGCAGAGGGCACACATCTGGGAGGGCACAGAGGGCGGGCATGGCTGCTAAGGAGCCCTTTTCAGACCCTCCTGAGAGCTATTCCTGCCGGCAAACCTCCACAGGCTCATTTGCGCTCCAGCCCATGGCGCCCTCTACTTGACCTTCCTGGCACACTCATCGATGGCTACATGACCTCCAGGTGGGACTCAACGCCAGCCCCTCAGGAGAGCCCAAGTGGGCTAGGAGAGGGCAGCACCCCCAGATGAGCCCCCAGTCCTGTCAAACCCCTTCCCCCTCCTCCCCGGCTCCCGCAGCATCAACCCCGGCATGGTGCCCCCTCCCAGCGAAGCCCGGAATCACCTTGTTGATCCTGTTGGTTTTGGGGAGCGTCTGACTGATGTGCAGGTCGGAGTACCGGGGTGGCTTCCGCAGAGGGTTGTTGATGTCACATGGGACCGACTCCGTCCGGACTAACCTTGCTGGATCCATAGGGGTAAAAGCAGCGATTTGGGAGTTTAAGGACCATGCTGACGTCATACCAGGAGGCTAGGGACGCACAGCTCAGACCCTGCCTCGAAGGCCCACCCCAAGGATCAAAGGGGGAAGTCACTGAAAATGACAGTCACTGTGTCATGGTGGTGGCACCGAGCGTGGTCGGTCGTTTCTAAACTTTGTATCGGCAACACTGACTTTGACCATGGACACATCTAAGAACGAAATGGGAGCAAGTGAAGCTTGTTCTCATCAACAACCTCGATGCTTCCCACTGGGGTTCATTTCAGAAAGGGGCTGCCTTTGAAATCCAAGAGCACCCCGATTTCTCAGGGTCTGCACTGGGGGACGTGCTCGTTATGGCCCCGTCCCTGCTCCTGCTCGCCATCGTGTCAGGGTGGGCGCTCTCAGCTCCGAGCAGCCTGTGGCCCAGGGAAATGAGCAGCGCATTTGCCCTAAACAAGGCCACCTTGGGTACCTGACAGAAAGACGCAGCTTTGCCAGCCTTCCCCTCTGCCTCATCCTGACAGGGTCCACGGCTGGCGCTAGTCAGTGCTTCCTGAGTCCAGCCACGCCACCCAGCCAAGCCCCTCTGCCAGTCACCCCTCGGTACTTCTACAACCTACAGGGACCTCAGGGAGGGGCAAGTGAGAAGCTGTGCGTTCAGAGGAGGTGTCTGTCGAGTTACTTATTATCTGCATTTACCGCGGGCCGAGATGGGGTGTTGGTGGAAAAGTTAAAGCTTTACCGACCCAGGGATTTAATCTCTCTGCTTAGCCTGAGCTGCCATCA
>RJWH01011688.1:0-11184 GCA_004363575.1 Solenodon paradoxus | reverse complement strand
TAGGTGAAATGCAGAAAAAAAGTGCCATTTCCCTTTACCCTTAGAACCCAGTCAATGCCTTGGTTTGTTATAATGTTTGCTCAATATTTCAAGTGTCCACTGGCCAACACAAAGGGACATTTTAGTAAGTATGGACTGTGTGGGGTTGGGTGTACAGTTATTTATGAGCTGAGGGGGTGGAGATATCCATAAATTAATTGCTCTTCAGAAAGCAGGGACACAAGCCTACATCTACTGATGGGAAAGGAAATTCAGGTGGGTTTTTTTTTTTTTTTTGACTCCTGTAATCTTTTTTTAGATAGTGCTGATCACTTTATTGTTGTTTTTTGCTTTTCCTTCCCCCCCAGTTTCAAACTCAGGTCCTTGGGCTTTAACACAGCCTACACCTTAGCCACTAAGCCACGGGGGTCCACCCCAAATCTTTTTATAGTGTGTATATTTTGATACATGTTAAGGGGAATATTTACCTATTTCAAGCATCAGGGAGGAACCATAACCCAGGATGTAAACACTGTGCTCTTTGAGAATCATGGAGCCATAGACCATTCTGACCCATCCTTCAAGATTCTCAGGCCCTTACATTTATACCTGAAGAAATTCAGGCCCAGAAAGGGAAAGGGACTTGCCCAACTAGTTCACGTCAGAGCTGAGACTGGAGCCAGCCCACCTAACACCCCCACTACTGGCTGCCCCACATTGCAGTTTGTTTTCGGAAACTTTCAGAGGAGGGTTGCTTGTTGTTAGTTTTCCCTCCTGGCCAGTCAGGCTTACCATGGAATTTTCCTGCTTGCCTTCTTTTGCTAGCATTCCCGGAACACAGGAGCGCTATGCAGATCCCAGTTACTTTAGGGACCCATGACAACTCCCAAAGATAGGGAGGCTTACAACTCATATTGGGGTGCAGATCTCTCAGATTTGGGGAATGAATTATCACAAATAATTTTTAAATGATAATAGACTCCTAAAATGGCAAGTAGCCTGAGTGATTGTGCTGTGTCCCCCAATTTTTCAATCACTTACTGCAAAGCTACAGTAGTGAAGCTTTTTACTTGCTAATGTTACCCATGTTGGCAAGTATCTTATACATAATAGCTGCCTTTCTCATTCTACAAAG
This sequence comes from Solenodon paradoxus, assembly GCA_004363575.1. Taxonomy (NCBI): domain Eukaryota; kingdom Metazoa; phylum Chordata; class Mammalia; order Eulipotyphla; family Solenodontidae; genus Solenodon; species Solenodon paradoxus. Next base: position 10,070 of record RJWH01011688.1, on the reverse strand, counting down.
AAATGACTCTAAATGTGTTTTTGTCTTTGTGTGTGCTCTGACTGACTTACTCTCTATTTGCAGGGTATTCCAGAAAATGAGAGAAGAAGTACCAAAGCAGAGAGTGCCTGGCTTTTCCGGATATGGTACAACTTTGATCATAAGTATCCTTAATTAAGGGGAAAAATGATGCCCATGGACAGTTACACATTTTTTAAAGGAAAGCTACAGGCAGGATTGCAGGTGAACAGGTCAGCAGGCAGGGAGAGAGAAGAGGAAGAAACCTTTCTTTTATTTAGTTGTTTATCTTGGTTGTTCCCTCCGCCCTGGTCGTGAACCCAGGTGTTAGGATGTATATGAACTGCACCAGCCAGCGACAGCGGCCTTAGCCACTAAGCCACCAGGGTGCACCAGGACAATTATCATTTGATGAGAAAACTATTTGGACTGTTAACTTTCCTGAAGTAGAATGTAAAGCCTACCTTTGGTCATCCCCTTTCCCTTCGTTGTAGTGGACAAGGTTATTAAAGGAAACCCATGCAAATGGGTTCCTCTGAAAACCCATGAAGCCTGCTGGGGCTGGTTATTGCGGAAGCTGACTGTGAAAGGAATCAGGAGCCCTCACCATAGCCTCTCTGATATATAGGTTTATTTATTGAGCAAATGTTGATCTTTATTGTTTTTTAACTAATTTAGTGAATTCAATAAATGCTGTTGGTCACTTCTTGTCAATGTACTTGTTAGGGAAAAAGAGGAAAGGCTGCTTTAGGAAAAAGCATGAGAATGAAGTTAAAACACATTGACGTTAGATGGCCGCAATAGTTAGAGAAAGGATTTTTTTTCTCTGAGCTTTGCAAAGACTGGGAGATTTTCCTTTCTATTTAGAATGACCAGTTTCTTCCTTGTCCTCTTACAGCAGTCGTCTTCATAGCCCTACTCTTGACCCTGTTCTATTCCATAACCTGTTCGATGCCTCTTGCAAAATGTGCTCGCTCTCACTGTTCATTCAAATTGATCTCTTATTTGAAAACTGAACTAGAAACAAGAACTGGCATTCTTTCAGGCTGAGACATATCAATAAGTGAGTCCACACCTGGCTTACGTTCCATTGAAGCCAATTCGGGACAACTGCATACACAGCTTTTTCCTTGCTTTCAGCTTTCTGATCAAAGCCCTGCATATTGAAGAGAAACACAGTTGGCATTGACTGTTAGAAGCTACTGCCTGCTGTGTTCTTTTGCTGGATTTTTAGATGTACTTTTTATAAGGGGGAGAGAGAGAGAGAGACTGACTGGCTCTTTAAAATTGTTTAACGATTATGTCATTACTTTGGGCTCCATTAGCAGCATTTGGGCATGAGCCACTCCCATATTTCTTGGGGCTTTTTTTAATCCCATGGATTTAGCAAAAAATGTTTAGTGTTTCCTGCATGAAAATGTTTTGTACATTTTTTGCATACTATCCAAAATGATCAAATGATTCTAATGTAGAAAAACAGAATAGCTTATTTTTCTATATATTCTCAGAGAGGTAAACTTTAAGACTCGTTTGACTCAGTACTACCCTGTTCTGTACTGTTAGACTAAGACCCGGTCATTTTCATGCCTGGTGTCCAATTTCATTCATCATTTCAGTTCCTTTATGGAGCCAGGTCATTCATTATAATCGAGATATAACAAGCCCAGTAAAGAACACAGATCTCAAGTGAACAACTGAATGAATTTTGACCCATTTTACCTGTGTGCCTGCTGCCCATACAAAGATGCAGAGGACATTGCCAGCTCTCTAGAAGATTCCCTGTGTTTCCTTGCAGTCAGGAATGCCTCCCTCCGACCCCAACAATAACTCTTCTGATTTCCATAAATGTATTTTAGTTTTATGTGTTCGATAATTTTCCTATAAATGAGCTCACAGATTATGTATCCTCTCATGTCTTGCTGCTTTCCTTCAGTATTGTGGTGTGGTGTTCCGTAGTGGGAATACAGCCATGCATCATTCAGTGATGTTCTGGTCATTGATGGTCGGTGATGGACCCACATATATGACAGGAATCCTACTCCCCAAATCTAGCCCAGGACTGTGCTAGGCTCTACCATCGAGATTTATGTAATTACACTCTGACATTCACACAATGATGAAATGATGCTTTTCTCACGACGCATCCTTGTTAATGGCTTATGACTGTCTACCACAGAGGTTTTGGTTTTGCTTTTTTCCCCAGCCATTCTACTGTTGATCAACATTTGACTGGTTTCTAGCTTTCAGCTATTACAAATAAAGCTAAACATCCATGTATACTGCTTTTGATGAGCATAAGCACTCATTTCTTGTGGGCATGTACCTTGGAGTAGAATTAGGGCAGGTATATATATATATATATATATATATATATATATATATGTTTAGCTTTAATGGATGTTACCAACCACTTGTCCAGAGTGGCCGTAACTGATTTACACCCCTACCAGCGATTGGGCAGTTCCAGGTGTTCTGCATCTCCACCCAAGCTTGGTATTTGACAGACTTTTGAGTTTTAGTCACTGAAGTCAGTGTATAGCGATAGCTCATGCAGTAATATCCACTTCTCTGATGACCAGTGAGGTCAAACATCCAGTCATATGTTTAATGGCTATTGGGATATATTTCCTTTCTGAAGTGTGTCTGTTTACTTCTCTTGCGTATATTATTTGAATCATTCTTGCCTTTTCTGATTGAATTTGGGTTCTTTGTTGGTTATATGTATTGTGAATCTCTTCTCCCAGTCTCTAGCTCACCTTTTCATTTTTCTTAATCCTATGCTTTGAGAAACAGCAATTCTTCATTTTCATGAGGTTTATATGATTCATCTTTTCTTTTATGATTGGTGCTTTTTGTGTCTTAATTGCAGCGGAGCCTTTGTTGTATGTCACATTGACCATGCAAGTGTATGTGGGGGTCTGTTTGAGGATTCTCTTCTATTTGAGTATTTTTACATCAATCCCACACACGCTTGGTTGCTATACTTTATAATGTCCTGCTGTCTGACAGGAAATCTTATAGGCTTGTTATTCTTTATTCTTTCCTTCACTAGTTTAGGCCTGTTGTTTGTTCATCTAAATTTTAAAAAGCTTGTCACTTTCCACACATGCATTCACAAAGCATGCAGGCAATTTTAATGGGTTTTTCTAAAATCTGTACATGAATTTGGAGAGCACTAACTTCTTTATGATCCATGAAACCAGTGTAGTCCTCCATTTGTTTAGGTCTCTGTGGATTTCTCTCATTAATATTTTATAGTTTTCAGTGACGAATCTTACACCTCTTTCTTTAGATTTACCCATAAGTATTTGATAGTCTTGATGCCAATGCGAATGTTATTTTCTACTTGATATATGTGTGTGTGTGTGTGTGTGTGTGTAGTGTGTATATATACTCACAATTAGATTGTTGTATATTGACCTTGCATCGGTAATCTTAAGTCCACTTACTATTAGTAGTGGTTTGTAGATGTTTTGATTCATACAATGAAGTGAACGACGTTTTATTATTTTCTAATTTATTTTTTATGTCTTATACTGGCTGGACCTCTCCAATACAGTGTTGAATATAAATGATGTTAGTGGACATTCTTGTCTGATTCCTGACCTCAGGGGAAGTTTTTCAATGTTACCACCATTTAGTATGATGTTAGCTGAAAATCTTTTTGGTCTCCAGTTCTTTATTAAGTTAAAAATAGTCTCTGTTGTTTCTAGTCTGGTGAGATTTTATCAGCAGTGATACAAGACATTATCAGGTGCTGTTTCTGCACTGGTCGAGATGACTATTTTTTTCACTTTTAATCTATTGTGCTAATTTTCATTGATTGACTGTTTAGACCAACAGTACGTAGCTGGAACAAATCTCACTTGGTTAAAGTGTGTTATCCTCTGTGTGTGTCTCTGGATTGAATTCACTCATATTTTGTATATAATTTTTTGTCTATTTTCCTGAATGATAATTGCTTTGTCATTTTTTTCTTGTAATATCCTTCTTTGTCAAGTTTCTGTAATAAGATTATGATGACTTGATTAGATGAATAGGGAAGGATTTTTCTCTTTTGTTATTTTCTGGAGGACTTTTTAGGAGATTGTGTTATTTCTTCCTTAAGTGCTGGCAAGATTTTGCCAGTGAAGGAAGGCCTCTAAGCCTGGAGATTTTTTTGTATGAGAATATTTTACATTTCTTTAACCAGATATGAGACTACTCAGGTTTTATTTAGTTAATATTTGATAAATGTGTTTTTTTAAGAAATTTTGTATTGTAAACTACCAAGACTGATCTGCATCAGTTCTATCTTATTAAGTGCTACTGGATTGAGACCTGGTAATTTCTATACTTGATATGCTCATAGAAGTCATCATCTCCGATTTTCAGTGGTTTTGTGTGACCAGATGTTTTATGAAGCACATAACTGTGTTCATATACTCTAATCTTAGAATTTATAAATGTGAGACTCCATCACATTTCCCCTTGATGTCCTCTCACTTTTAATTGAGAACAACCCTAGGTTTTAGAAAGTAGGGAATGTTTGGATAGCTCTCTTTTTCTCTACTTTTTCTTATGAGTTCTTCTCTGGTTCTTCCAAGTATCATATATGCTATCCTATTTGAGGGAGAAGAATAAATGAATTCTGAAATGAGGGTCTACGATAGAGAAAATGATACACGAAAAATTTTTTAATGTTTTTAGAACTGAATTTCCTTTGATACTATGTTTCAACTCATTCAAGAGGCCAATTGAATGAGTAAAACCAATTTTTAGTACTATTTTCTGCTACCAGAATATTTAGTTTCTTTTCGGGCTATTATCGTTCGTTCTTCCATTTCGCCTTCAGGGCAAAATTGAAAGTGATTTTGTCTTCCTTGTTTGGTTTTAGTAAAGCTAGAGAGGTAATACTGTGTTTTGGAAAGGGCACAGGGTGGGAGTCAAAGCAATCTGAGTGTGAGTATTTATTGCGTGACTGGAGGCGGATCATTGACATCCCCGAGCCTCTGTCCCCTTGTCTGTGAAGTGGAGATAATGATAAATCAGTCTCCTTTGCTGTCTGACACAACATGTGGAGGAAATCAGGCAGCATCCGCGGGAGCCCTTGGCTGTCTCACCAGCTGCTTGGGGCGCTGCTGGGGCGGTGGTTGTCGAATGGGTTGTTCTTTCAAATTTGTGAGGCAAGGACTGCAGCTTTTCCTTGACCAGTGCAGCTACCTGAAGCCCCTGCTGACACACAGTGGGCCACCTCTTACTACAACACTCCCTGCCTGCTGTGGACCCATTGCCAGATGCCTAACCAGCCCCCAGGCTTATGAAGTAAGTTGTTTTGTCTGGAACCCAAGTTTGTCATTAACTTCATCTGTCCTCGAGATGGGTTACTGGGTTGGGTTGGGTTTTTCTTGCCCTTAAGGTATAATCTTCATGAGAGAGAACGTAGGCATTTGCTCAGCCGGAATATACTGGGAAATTTATAATACAATTCACATATGAAACATCATTTGAAACCAGATATAGAGTAGGACCTCATCTTACTGCCAGTACTTTAGCACATCTATTCTCTGCTCTTTTCATGTACTTGCAGTGTGGGACCTGAGCTGTATCAGTTCACTTGTCACTGTCAGGCTGTGAGGGCTAATAAAACAATGTCTGGCAGCCCTTTTATTTCACACCTGCCAATTTTGGATATCGGGAAGGAGTATCTGCCTGTGTTCCATATTGCTGGGAGGTATGAGCATGTAAATGTAGATGTAAGCTGGATTCCACATTTCCCCTTAGCTACCAATACATGGTGGGTGATTGGGCAAGTATTGCAACAAAGAAATGCTGACTCGCCTTTGCTTTTCAAAATGACCATTTTGATGTTCATGTTCTTTCTTTAAAAGTTTTGCTTCTAACCCAATTCCTCAAAAAACAAACCCCGGTGACATCAAATAAAGTGGCCATGTTAACAAAACCCACCCATGTTGACTGCTCGGACACACTGTCTTAAATAGAGGGGAGGCCGTATAGATGTGCACCGTCGCTGGTTCCCAGCAACATCTGTGACGTGTGAGTGGCCCCCTGGCCAGGGAAGAGTACCCTACAGCTTTCTGTCACGTCAAGTCTGTACACTCTCGGGTAACTTGATGTGGCTTGGCCCTTGGATTCCGGAGGCCCTTTTGATTTCACCAGAAATAAGAGTTCCACGCCAACAGTGTGTCCTGTGGAATATAGCAAAATACTGCACAAATTTCAGATTTTCAAACACGGGGGATTGGTGAACTGGATGTGAGATGTTTCTCTCTGCTCTGCTTCCCTCGAGTGTTAGCCACATTTTGCTTGCTAGATCAGTATGAGTATGACGAATGATCCTTTCTGTTTCTACTAGAAACAAATGACGTTGTAAATTTCAAAAGCATTATGTACTCATGTTAATAAAAATTCCCATAGTACAGACACATACAGAAGAAGATAAAAATCATTAGCAGTCCTAGCATGCAGAGCTAGCATCGATTTGTTGAATACCCTTCCAGACTTTTCTGTGCACACGTACATTGTGTATTTACCAAAATGCCACTGTATATTCTTGACTTTTTCCTCATTTGTAGATCTTTGTTTAATTAGACTCTTACAGCCACAGAGTTTCCACTCGAACCAAAGCTTATCCAGCTGGGAAACAGGCATGCGGTGAGGGTCTAGTATATTTGGGGGATATGGTAGTTTTAGGCACTGTTGATACTGTGGTTATAGTTAATACTGTAAATCCACTCGATCATCGATTGCACTTCTGTGTGGTGAACACTTTCTGAGTGTCCCACAGTTAGTGCTTAGACTCCAGCACAGAAGGGACTCGGTCTAGTACGGGAGGTGTGCGGAGCAGACCATTACACACAGTTCTGTTACAAGGGTGAGTGCCCCCAGAGAGACAGCCCAGTGCAGGATGCTGGGAAGGAACACTGAGGGACGCCTAAGCTAGCCTTGTGGGGCCAGGAAGACATCAGGGAGAAAGTGACTTTGAGCTGAGACCTGAGTGGTAAGTTGGCGCTGGTCTCATGGAGGAGGCTAGAGGGCATAAGAGTTTTGTAAGGAAAGCATGAGCCATCGGGGGTCACTGTCAGCAGTTCAGTCTGGCCGACACACAGTGGGGCTCTTGCGGTGGGAGATGAGGCTGAAGGACTCAAGTCATACAGTGTCTCTTCAGCCAAGAGACAAACTTGAGACTTCATCCTGAGGACTGCGGCGATGGGCTACCCCTGGAGGGCTCTATATAGGGAGTCTTTGCACTTTCTCCTATTGCAGAGGTTTCTCGAATTTCTCCACAGTTCTTAAAGCTTATTTCATTTGCGTTTAGAACCAGGAACAATTGAAAGACGACGACTCCGACCTTATTCTCAATGATGGCGATATTAGTCTGACGTATGGGGATTCTACTGTGAACACGGAATCAGCAACATCCGGTGGCCCAAGGAGATTTATGGGAAACAGTTCTGAAGATGCTTTGGATCGGGAGCTTGCATTTGGGGACCACGAACTGGTCATTCGGGGAACACGCCTGGTTCTTCCTATGGATGACTCAGAACCCCCATTAAATTTGTTAGCTAATACGAGACACAGTCCAGCCTAAAGCTTATTAATACTCACTTAGTGATTTGTTACAATTTGCACATGTGATGTGAAGAAATTCGTACTACCTACCAAGTCCCAGTGCATGTCTCTGAATGTGTAAGCGGTATAAATGCTATTTATATGGCATCGAAAGAATATAAATACCCTGTACAAAGCAGATTGTGAACAAACTCTCCTTTTTTGTTTCCTTGGCTGCACTATGTAGACTGGATCTGTTTGAGGACATTCTTTTCACAGTGACACTGTGTCTTCTGTTAGCTTTATGTCTCAGTTATAATAGAAAGAGTGACAGACTTACTCTTTGTTAGATTCACCCCACACTTACCCAGAGTACCAAGTTCTCCTTATGTGAATGACTTTTGTTTTGTGGGAGGAGAGGGAGAGGAAGGAAGGAATGTTATTTCTAGGGGAGCCCCAGGAGGGAGCTTCCTTTGTTGAGAACCTTGTGTTGATTGATTGCTGCTGCCTTTGTGGTGACCTTTTTCTTCCCTTTTTCTCTGGTGGCCTGGAGTGGCGCAAAAGCCGGTGGCGTTCTGTCTTGCCCCATTCAGGTTGGGAAGTGAAGTGCGGTGGGGGGCCCTTTTTCCCCTCCCCTTGCCATGGAAGAGTGGGTTCGGTTTCATACAGACTCTTCAGAAAAGAAGACCACTAATGGCTTCCGAGATGCCAAGTCGCATGGGCCAGCTCAGCCAAAGTGCAGCATAGAGTTCAGGATGCGTGATGTCCACGGGAGGGCTGCGGTGGGCAGAGCGCATGAGAGGAGGAAAAAGAATGGTGATCTCTCTTCCCCACTGTAAATATCCTAGAGCAGATATGTTTAAATCGAAACAATGCAATTGCTGCTTACTTTTGGATTATGTACTTTATATAGCAAGCTTTGTGGTCACAATTTTTTATATCAATTTCAATCGCTGCTCTTCAGCAGCCAAACAGGAGCAAAATGTAAAACTTTCGAACTTACTGTGTCTAATTGTCATGTTAGTCTCTAGTGGATGCTGGAAGTTAATTTATGAGTCCATGACTGTTCCGTGCTGCACTGAAGTCACTCTCAAGCGAAGGACCGTGCCCACAAGAGCCAACGGGGAGGGCACGGCTCCTCGGGTGCAGGTGTAGCCTTCACGTTCGTGTTTCTTTGTAAACGTAAACATCTCAGCTGCCATGTCTTCTTTTCCTTACAGTTTTCCAGGAAAGCATCCACACCAACTTCCCATTTCATATTCAAGCCTTGAGAGCGGATTCTCTTCGTAATGCTGAAAATCCCTGATGCTCAGTGCACTCACTGGGGGCTTGGACGGGGGAGGCTTTTTGGTGCCAATTCTGACCTGTCCATATTTCAAAAGAAAAATGCAAACTTCTGTGGGTTTCCCCGCTCAGGTCTGCATAGCGGTGCCTTAAGTCTTACCCAATTCGGAAATGGATTTAGGTACATAAGGTTCCCATTTTCCAGCAAAAAAAAAAAAAAAAGAAAAAAAAAAAAAGATCTATCTTCCCATGTAATACAGGGACTTAGGCTCCTAGAGATGCCGTGCTGTTTCACACACTCCTTGAAGTTTTAAGGGAATCACACTGTCCCCCCCTTGAGTGGCGGCTCTGACTGTTGGCGTAGCCATTTATAAAGTTCTGTAGTGGTGGCGACCTTCCTGCCATGCAGGAGCCCTGTGCATTTTATATGATGTGTGCCTCTTCGTGTCAGCCGTTTCTTGTGAATGTATGTTTCAGGGGCTTTGAACTTCAGCGTCCTTTACCAACACAGTTAATCACGTCGTGAAACGTTATATTAACAACTACTTTTGTATTCTGTCAGGTTACTGAGCTCACTTGATGACACTGGCTGTACATACTTAGCATGACAAATTCAGTAACCCGTGTGTTGTAGCATGCCAGAGACTTTTTCGTCGGGAAACCGATAAAGCGCGAGTCAACTAAATCTGCCTTCGTGCTCTGATCAACGGGGATCCAAGCCTGCTGTGCTTACATCAGCCTCCAGAAGATTTTTCCTCTCCTGATCGGTGTGCACATCTCCAAGCAAAGAAGGAAAAACGAACTCTGCTTGGACTTCTGCTGGGTCTAGACAACTGCGCCAACGCGGACGAAGCAGTCTGAGTCAGCGTCCTGCCCAAGTAGAACTCCTCTCGGACTTGTTTTCCTGTTGTGTGTGGACCCTCCGCATTTGAACGACTTGAATGTTACATCTTTTAAATTATTTCTTAAGGTTCCTTGGCATTTTAGCCTAGTTGTCCGTGTTTGGTGATGTGCTGTTAAAGTAATAGACTTTTAATCTTTTACGTACTTTTTGTTTTCCCTTGGAGTACTTGGACAGATGTTCTAGTGGATTATTTTAGGAAGATCTGTCATTAAAAAAAATTACAGCCTTGCAAATAACCACTCACTGTATTTGAGTCAGTTTATTCTCGTGAGATGTAAAGAGTGCTGACTTATTTTATCTTTCTACCTGTATACCTCCAGGCCAGCAATGAGGC
>RJWH01011687.1:0-11200 GCA_004363575.1 Solenodon paradoxus | reverse complement strand
TGAAAAAGATGATGAAACCAGTCAATCCAGGGACCCAGGGTCTCTCCCCCCTCCCGCTGCGCACCACGCACAAGCTTGTTTCACCAGCGGCCATCAGAGATTGCTGTGAGGCACCGTCTGATTCAAAATCTAACTTCATTCTGTCATATCTACGGATCTGTCTAGAATCTCTCTTGTGTTGCTTTGACATGTTTCAGTTCTTATTTCAATGGTTAAATCTACAGTGTTGGTTTTCATATCTTGTCAGACAAACTCAGTATCATGACTACTTCCACATGTTCTCCTCTGTTAAACTGAATAATCAGCTCATTTCATAGCAAAATTATTTTAAGGTTCATGACTGTGCTTGCATTGAATTCATAGATTTTGGAAAGAATTTTTAGGATTGCAAAATTCACTTCCCTACCTAAAAAGAAATGGTATTTCAAATGGCAAAACAGTAAACTCCTCTAATAATTACACGCACAGTTCCCTCTATTTTAAAAACTGATAATTACATGTGTTTTGTAGCCAGTGTGAATTGGATATATTGTTTTTAATATTTCATATTTTATCCTTAAAAGAGTATATGAGATCTTTTATCCTGCATCTTTTTAACCTGTATCCAATCTTTTTTGTAAAATATCTGCATGATTGACCTGGTTATTCTAAAGTGACATTCACATAAGACAAAGATATTTTTCCAAACTCTTTTATGTACAGAATATAGTTCATAGATAATAGGAAGTAAAATACAGATATTGAAAAATGGGGAGCTCCCTTATCATGAAAAGACTCGTCAGGAAATGGTAACAGAAGAAATACATTGAAAGACAGTATGTATCTGTCATCCTATTTGTCTCTCTTCACAGAGTCATTCACATGGTAAATGCAAAGGAGGTTTTTTAAAATTACAGTAAACTTCTAGTGGCAACTCTTCTGCTGTAGGGGTGGAGAATAGGCAAAGGAAGCAGGAAAAGGATTATCGGTTGATCTCTATAAATAGAATTCTTGCTTGTATTTTTCTTTAACAAGAATGTAAAACTATGTGGAAGCCAATTCTGTAAAATTCTTTAAATAAGACAAGATTCCTCAGCAGCATGATTTGAGACGCAGGAAGCAAAAACATTGAAGGAGGTTGACCCAGGTTCAGCCAGTTTCATCCAAGGGAAGGGCACTGGGCTTCAGAAGAAAGACACTAAACTCCCCAAACAAACAGGGAAGCAACCTATGAATGGATCCAAGGGAAGAGAGCTAGATAGCCAAGAGAACCTCCACCCTGTCCGTGACTTTCAGAGCTTCTCATTCAGGAAGGAAAGAGTCGGTGAGGATACCCATTTTCAATCTCCACAGCCTTCCCATGTGACCAGCAATGCACATTAAGAATACCACCGCCAGACCTGCTCATGGTGTCTGTCTACCTGCACCTCTCAGGGTTTTCCAGAGAGCAGTGACCTCTAACAGATCTAGGTAGGTGCCATAGTCATGCCCATGGATCCAGGGGTAGGGACTGGAGTATAGGAAAAGTATATAATTGGCCCGAGATTAGCAAGCTGTGAGCTCATTCATGTAATTTCAGAGCCTGCCTTCTACCCCTTCGGGATGCCTCCTTTTACGGGAGGGAAAGAAATTATTCTCTTCTATTTGTTTTGTCCACTCTCACAGTATCTTCGGGTCTTTACATGGTTCTGTAAGGAATAGGAGGAACCAAGGATGACTGAGCCTTGCTGCCTCTCAAAAAAAGGAATGTGTGACCTCCTAATAGTCATTTTAGTTTCTCAGAGAACAGACTAGAAAATACATGAAGCACCATTATCCCTCTGACATCCTTTAAAAATCCAGACAATATCTCCAGACAATACACACAGGGGTCACACTTAAATGTTAACTACATAGTTGTTCTATATCAGAGACTTCCAAAGTAAATGGTATGAAAAGAATGACCAAGGAGCCAAAATATCTGCAATTTAACATTCCATTTAAATGATTTGGTATTTAAAATGTAGCAGGTTAAGAGTCATTTTCAACGTTGGATTCAGAAGTCAAGAACGACTAGAAAATCCTACCTGAGACTGAGTCCCCTTGCAGATTTCACTTGGTGATTAGATCCTGAGGCCGGAGTCACTGACCACTGCCCAACGAACCTGTTGAAACACATTAACGTGAACTCTGTTAGGATATTTTGGTAACTCCTCCAACAAAAGTTGTGGTGGAGCAATTTAACTCAAACCAAGGAAAACCTTTAAGACCGAGATACCTGAACGTCCAGGCAACAGACTGTTAGGTGGTACTCAAACCTAGGTAATATCTTCCTTGTCTTCCAGCACCTGTTGCTCACTATATGCAGCTCTGATCTGAACACCAAAGTAACCCAGGTGGAAGTGGTCAGACTGAATCTTGTAAGTAGGCGTGGTTACTAAGTTTTAGAGGCCCTGTGAGTCATCATGACTCCTCTTGGTGCTTAACCAATCAGGTTCTGGGACTCAGAAACCATGGGAGGAGAAAGGGAACATTTTCTCTCCCTTTTTGCCTTCCCTTCCAGATCAACTGCGGTTCCTGCAGGAACTGTGTCTTCTCTACGGTCTAGGAAATAAAATGTCCAGAAAAACCAAGATAATATAGAATCTTTACTTGCCATCAAAAACTAATTAAACTGATGGACTCCTACTCTGCTGTGTAATGGCAGGGCGAGGACTATCAACTTTTCCTAACCCCTGGCCCTGGGTCTTGAACCTGGGTCCTTAGTTTTCATAGCCTGAACCTTAGCAACCTGAGCCCAAAGCAGGGAAGAACTGTCATTTGTTAGTAGATTCAATGGATCCATTCCCTAAGTGAGCATGAGTCAAAAGATACAGACCATATTTCTTAAATAAAGAAAGATGCATTACTTGCAATAAGTAAGAAGACAGGAAGACTGTTTTCAAATGGCACTGTCTCCCCAGGAATTCAACTCATGGAGGCTTTATAAGCTGACTGGGTTACAGAAGTGAGTGGTGATAGGTCCGAATGGTCCCAGGCCATAGGGTGGGTCATGAAAATTTGAGTGGTGGTTAGTACAAGACAAGTGGTACAAGTGAGTTGTGATTGGTCTGAAGTAGTGGAGGGATGTGTTTCATGAGGAAATGAGTGGTGATTGTTTTAAAGCTCGGGGTGTATCATCAGGAAGTGCATAGTGATTGGTGATTGGTCTGATTGGTCTCAGGCCATAGGGACATTCATGAAGATTTGAGTGACGATTGGTCTGAAGCTTGGAGTGTGTCATGAGGAAGTGAGTGATGATTGGTCTCAGTCATTTGGTGGGTCAGGGTCATCTTTAGGTCATATCTGTGCATGCTCAAGTTATAGGTCAGAGTTGCAAGGGGTAGAAAAACTCCCAAAGGAGTCGGGGCGGTGAGTGCTTTCCCTTTTAAGAATGGCCTACTAACGATTTGCTCAGTAAAAAATATCTGTCATACAGATGTGCATATAGAACATAGCCTGAATTTCCTGTGGTCTGATTTCCAATCTCAGTTCCGTGTGATGTTGAGCAAGTCCCTTAGGCATTCTCATCCTCTGCTTCTGCCTTTGTATAGTAGAATAACAATAGAAAGTTCATCCTTGTGAGTTTGTAAGGATTAAATGTCCAAAGCACTCAGATCAATGTCTATAGCAAACAGGTAGTGCTCAGATGACCTCTGTGTTCATCCTTACAGATATCTCAGCTAAAATTTCTGATTTAAACTATCTCAATTGGGTATATATTTAATTCCCTCAACATTCACCTCTCCAACAGTACTGTTCCTGTCTTCTCCATCCCATTTCCAAAGAAGTCTTAAGGTAAAGCAAAACTCATGATACTCGTAGTATCGGAAGGGTCTGGGCTCCCAATTCTCAAGCTGATCTCCATCCCATGACTGATGGTCAGGTCCTTGGCTATGCGATTACTTACGTTCATTCAAGAGATGATACTCTATTTGTTCCCGTGAACATTCTTCCAGAACCTGCTGTTGAGAACCTCAGTTGGAATAACTCAGCAGGCACCGTATTCCCAGAGAGTAGCTCAACTACCCTTGCAACCTTGCATGAGTTCTTTTCCAGTTCTCACTAGTCTTGGGGAAACTGGGGTCTGCCTGTGACTCAGATGGGTGCCAGTCTGGGCATCTGGGCCTGAAGCACAGCTGCTGGCAACAATGATGGTGCCTATGGAGTCATTGCCAAAAGTCAGGCACAATCATGAGATTCCATAGCCTATATACCCAACAAACCGCAGCCACTATCTACACTGTTGCTGGTGGTAGAGAAATATGTGTGTATCCTCAGGCAATAATACAGATTTTATTAATACTGTATAAGGCACTGATATAAAGGTGAGCTTCATAGCCAGTTGGAATTGGAGTTAAAGTGCTAGCAACAGCACCCTGCACTCTAAAGGGAATTGCTTGTATAATGCACACCATTGGTGTGACATTTACCATTGATTTTCAAGAATCCTGACATATTAAGAATACTCTGCTTCCTTGCTTTGGAAACCAACTCGTTAACGCAAATGTTTACCATTTTATCATATAGCAAGTGAAGACACAAACACTGACATAATGCAAATGTGTGTTCAAATCCCATCACAGACACAAGTTGTAAGACTATGTACTGTTTGTACTGATTTATCTAAGTCACATTTTTTCATCTATAAAGTTAAGTTCATAGTTGCTCTTACCCCATAATTTATAAAAGAAAAGTCGGTAATAAAGTGTTTTATTCCAATTTTGATGTTTACTGACAGGTTTAAAGCCCTTCTACCTCTCCCCCTTCTTTTGTACACGTGGCTCTCGGTATTTCCTCCTTTCAGGTAGGTCAGAAGTTCAAACTATGGCAAACCCACCAAGAAAAGCAAAAACCCTTGCCCAGCTCCATCTCCTAAGCACAATATAATCCCCAAACCAGTCTACTGTCTTTGTTCTCTCTCAAACGATTTTCAAACCAGCTTGGAGAAGTTGTCCCACCCTCTCCAGGAAGCCTCAGTGTGTCAGTAACACAGTTGCTAATACTGCCTTAGTGCATGTGTGGCAATGTCAGTCTTGACATCTAAACCCAATTCTGGGGTGAGCAGGATAGAGAGGACTCCATAACTCTATCTAACAACTCCTCAAAACAGCACCACCACCACCGACAGAAAACCTGAATGGAGAAAGAGGACAAAACTAAAAGAGAGGATCAGTTTTCCCCAACTGGAAATCCAAAATTTATTAAAAGAGTTTATACCAAAAGATGATGTTAATTGCCTTTTATATCTGTAAAAATATTCTAAATTAACTTTAGCATTTTGAAATGCATCAATTGACAAACCTTCATAGCTTTAATAGGTACTGGGCTTTGAAAACTAATACGCGTATACCTGGGAATCTCCACTAACATTTTAAATGCTGCCTATTATACTTTTAGGATAGTTACCAAACATAAAATAGAGGCCTAATACACCTCACTCTGTCAGAGCTATTGCCTTGCATAAATTCCCCCATCATCAAAAGTTCATTGTCCTACATTGTGCCACAATGAGGATAGATGTTCTGACTCAATGAATAATCAATTAAAATTAAAATTAAATGTTTGGCACAAATGACTTAACAGAATGAGGTCCATGGACCTTCAGTACTACATAAAATAGTTAATACAAGCCAATATAAATTAAAGCATATTTTTCTCCAAAATGTGTGAAAGTACTAACCCATTGCATCCTAAGAAGGACTAACAATACTGATTTTGGTTTCCGTTTCAGTCGTGTATAGCCAGCTACAAATTGTAATCCAACTAAACAAAAGCATACGGGTACCTTGCCTTGAGATCATCTTCACACAAAATTACCAGTCATGAACCATTCCATAGACCCAGAGTCCCTAGAATGCCAGTGTAGTCTGAAGAAAGAAACTCCTACAGCTCTTGTGACTCTTCCTACTGGTTTTTCCACCAAATTCACCAGAGCATGTTGACTCTGGAAACTGCGATGGTAATCAGGACTGGCTTTGGGGGCAGAAACTGAGCCTGGAGTTCCCATGTTAGCTTATATCAAACCATGAATAGAATCTTACTTTTCTGTGGCTAGGAATTTTCTGGTGAACTCTGCCTGGTTTTCAATCCTACCTGTGTGACCTTGGAGCTGTGTGGCTATTGGTGGTCACGGGTGTGATGGATCTCAGCTGTGTCATCACTGTCTTCATGTGTTTTTACAATTCTAAGGTCAGCCAGTACTATACTTTCTCAAGTTGACTCCATTTTTCTATGTTGATGGAAAAGGAGCCTGAAATCCTTCCTCAAATACAGAATTGTGTCTCATGGGAAGACACAACTCTCAGGCAGGTTCATAATCAAATCTAGGCCTCTTCTCTAAAACAGAGTCTGGTCTGTCTGGGTGCTTGGTAGGTCCTTTTCCAAATTCCCAGGATTTTTTTTAACTTGATTAAACATAAACTGAAGTCCTTTGAGTACTCAGTGACAGAAAATAAGGGTTCATGTTTGCTTCTGAGATTTAGTGAGGGACACTGGAACACAGACCTGAGGTATCATTAGCATGTGAAAGTACCCCCGGAAGTCTAGCTTTCATTCCTTTCTAATGGCCTTCCCCACACCCTTAATTTCAGCTGAATCCACCCCCATGATTCTCCTTGGAAACCCTATGAATAGTTGTTGCTGGGAGTCTCTAGGAAATCATCAAGGTTGTGGCACAAAAAGAAAAGTTTAGCTCAGGAATGCTAGGTAACTCAGGGGGTTCAGGCCAAAGCCAAATTCCCATTGCAAGTGCCTGTGAAGCCAAGTGTCTGCTACCTTTAGAAGAAAGCCTGGTGCCAGCCTATAAATGGTAGTGACAGGTGTGGGAGGCACCCAGGGATTTCCCAATCCAGGGATCTACACTTGAGGCTAGGATATTGCCTACTCTGTCACAAATGTCCAGTGTCCCATGTCTAGCCACACTTCCTGAGATCACAAACCCCATTCAATCACTCTCTTACAAGACCTGGCACTGGGCTGATCTGTCTGTCCTGGAAAAAAGACTTTATATAAGAGGACAACATGGATGGATCTGGAGGAGATTTTGCTAAATGAAATAAGTCAAAAGAAGAAAAATATCAGATGATCTCTCTCGTAGGTAGAAGGTCAATAGACAAAACAAAGGAACACATGAAACAAAACCAATCCTTGGGCTTTGGCAATAGAACTGAGGTCACCAGTGGGGAACGGGATATGGGGAGGGGGCAAGTGGTGGCGGAGCCCACTGGACAATGGTGAAGAACACTTGGTGATGTGGTGGAGGGTACGGTGTGCTGACATATGACATAGATCTGAGGAATGCGGAAGCTGCACATATGGAGTACCTGCACATAGGAGTTTATTTTTATTTGTAAAATAAAGTTACCTTAATAAAATGCTATCAAAAAAAGAAAGAGGAAATAGGCAAGACCAAGGAAATGACAGAAACCTCCCCCCCAGAAAAGGGGGAGCCATCCCCCAATCTTTGGACTAAGTATAAAGGAAAGAAAACATGAAGAAGACAGAGAGAATGGACCTTCAGTATTTCCTCTCCTCCCATCACTTTCTTGATTGAGGAAGAATGAGCTAACAGAGTTCTCCTTTTCCCTCACCTATCATCCTAACAGAAAACCCCCTTTTCTGCTGTTAGCTCTGAATGGTCCACAGAGGGGAAGTGGAATGTGTTCATTTGTTTTATTATTGCCAAAGATTCTCTGCCCTTCCAGCCCAGAAACAGCAAACTTGGTTAGGTGATTTGCAAGCCAGTGAAGTATGAGCATAGGTAATGGATGCTGGCTCTGACCCTGATCTCTAAGTCTTTCAGTCATTCTGCAAAATTCCAGTTTCACTCTGCCATGGGACCAGCATGTCCCAGGCAGAGGTTATACCCTCAGCTGGATTCAACAGGAAGTGCACGAGAAGAATAGCTGTGTCTGACCCACTGTGGATGGAGAAATGCAGCAAGAAATAAATGTTGGTGTTGCAAGAGACATGTAGGGGCTTGTTTTCATAGCAGAAAAGGTGAATGGTGACTGAGACAGGAATGAGAGAGGGAACCTTCCAAAAAAAAAAAAAAGAGCTTGTATGAAAGATAGACACTTATCAAAGGCCTGTATGTACTCTGTGCCCTAAATTTATTTCCCAAATGGTGTCATTGGATTCTGTGTGAAACTGGGGAAAGGCTGGCGCATGATATCGAGTAGCCCTAGAGAAGAGGACAGGCTACCATGACGAAGTCTTGAGGCAGCAGCTTTCATAATCTTCTATTGCCCCTTTTCCCAGAAACCTAATACTTCCAGTTCCATCCCGTGCTCTGAACGTTGTAAGGATAGAGACGCTAGGTATTTACAAGGTTCCACCATTGTTTCCTCAGCCTCTCTGCATCTCCTGTACAGCCCTTTCCAAAACTGCTTCCTACTTTGACTTTGGGACCAGGAGACTTGACTTCTATTTCACTTTCCCCTTTCCTTAAAAAAGGGATTTCATGCACCCAAATTCCATTCAATTATATTTGCACATCCTTGCCCCTCTTATTTTCACCTATCCTCTATCACATGGATCTTCTAGAACTGAACTTTTTGAGCACTGTTAGGAAAACGAGAGTTGGAATGGGAGGTGAACATGATAGCAAGTGCATCGGTGCTGCTACATATGGGGTAAAGGAGCCCACAGGACTAGTATGGAACCTAGGGAACTGCATTATCTGGAGTGCTTCTTGGTCCTTCCATGTTCAACAGTTAAAGATAATGAATAACTTCAATAAGCAAAACTGTGGAGAAATGGAACTGACCATATCTGTTATTTTATCTTTGTCTTTCACAGTTTTCTACATATACATTTACAAACAAAGTTTTAATCTTTTCTAATATGATACATTTTATTTCTTTGTCCTCCATTATTGCGTAGGCTACAAATGTTATATATAACACTGTTGAGTAACTAGTGTGCATCCTTCCTTGTTCCTAATTATAAGGGGAAAGTATTCAGTTTTCCACCATTAAAAATATGACTTGTTTGTCCTAATTTCCTTTTGTTAGTCTGAGGAAATTCTCTCTATCCCTTGTTTGCTGATACTTCTCATCAGACATGATTGTTGGAGCTTATCAAATGATTTTTTGTATCTATTAAAGTATTCATATGCTTTTATTTGTTTTTAGAGTCTTATGATGGTGAATTACATTGTATGGTTTTGAAATATAAACCATTTTTTGCATTCCTGGACTAAATCTTACTTGCCTGATTTTCTATCCTTATTGTATATTTTTATATTCACCTTACTAAAATTTGGTTAAGAATGTTTACATCTATTTTAATGAGAAACATTTTTGGTAGTATTCTTATAATGTGTTTGTCTGGGTTAGACATCATGAAAACACTGACCTAAAACAAATGCATTGATATTTTATTATTTCCTTAAGTATTTGGTAGAATTAACCAGTAAAACTTAGCGGAGTGTTTCTTGTGTTATTGTTTTGGTTTTGTGGAATTTTTTTAAGGATAGCAAAGTTTATTTCATTAATAGTATAGGAATGAATAAGGATAAATCTCATTTAAATGAGGCTGGGAGGCTAGAAGAGAGTTGTCATTCATACTGAGAGTACGAAACCCAACCAAGGAGACATGCCTTCCATCCCTGAAAGGAAGTGACGCTGCTGTGATGCCCCCAAAAACGGTTCAGCCAATGAGTGAAGACCATAACTCAGCCAACAAAAAGCCACTAGACTTGCATATCCCAGTTTCTTCTAATGGACTCTCGCTTACAACACTCCTTCTCAAGTTTATATTAGAACTGGGTGTGTGTGTGTGTGTGTGTGTGTGTGGCCACGAAACTGCATGTTCTATTTTGTTCATATTGTCACCCATTTGCTGGTAAAATAACTGGCTGCTTCTTTGCTTGCAGTCCATGATAGATACAGGGCTGTTTTAGTCATCTCTTCTTGTAAGCTCTCTGGTAGTCTGTATTTTTAAGGACTTTATCAATTGCATATAAGTTACACAATTTACTGGTACAAAGTTGCTCATTTTAGGACCTAAGAGACAGTGAAGAGCAACTGGCTGCATCGACTGTGGGCCAAGCACATCATGCCTGCCCAGGGGGCCCTGGCCACTCAGGGCAAGCACCTGAGTAGCAGGTGCTGTCATTAGTTTCAGCCCAGTAAACAACGGCTGGTACTAGATGGCCATGGGCAACTGGTAGAGAGGAGCATAAAATCCAATTTTTTGATGCAGTGATCCAGCAGCTGCTAAAAGATCCAAGTCCCCTGAATTTGCAAAAAGTGGCCAGTGTGGTTATGGGTCATTTGGTACAGGATTGTGTGTTTAGCCAGGAGGCAGAACACTTCAGTCACTATCATTCAGGCTGGAAAGCAAGCAAACCCACCAGTGTCTTCTGGCACGAACTCCTCAACTGGCTGTGGTGGAAGTGTCAGTTCCGGAGCAGCTGCCAGCCGGCTCCCTACAAGGCTGGATCAGCTATTGTCACCTTTCTCTGCAATGTCTTTTACTACCTAAGGGTGAAGCACATCATCCCCATGATGGCCCTGGTGAACCCTATCTACAGCTGCCTCTTTGGGATCCAAGATGGCTCCCTGGCCCAGCTGCTCTGCTGGAGCTCATTGCACTGCCCGCAGGCTGGGAGGCCATCCCTGCTGCACACAAGTGACCATGACAGCCAAGTTTCTGAGGAGGACTCCAGATCTGGCTTCCTCACCAGCGGCTCCCACTTTCCTCTGCCCACCTCTCACCTTGGCCATGGTGTCAGCCTCTCCCGAAGACTGTTCCCTTCCAGACCTGCAACCTCTCCTGAGATATTTCTCACTTACACTGCCCCCAGAACCTCTCCTCTACTCTGCAGAGTTGGGGGAAGATGCCTGACAGACCTCCTGCCAGGCTCAACTATCCCTTGCTTCCACCGCTGGATCAGCCTCCCATCACCTTCCTGGAGGGCCAGGTAGCAAAGGGCGACTCCTAACCATTACTACACTGTGTAACCTCAGGTGCAACACTACCTTGGTGTCTCTTTCCCTGTCTGTAAAATCGGTACCCATAGCCATTGATGACAGAGAAGCAGAGCACACGTACCACCAAAAACTGCTTTTGATACATTTGGTAGTAGGACCACCTTGGACACATGCTATTTCTTCCACTTGGCTTCCATGAAAGGCAGCACCACATCACTGCTATACTACAGATAAGATTTTCTAATAAATGTTTTGTGATACTA